>PVIC010001515.1:0-90194 GCA_004025085.1 Thryonomys swinderianus
TTTAGACAGGGTCTCACTTTGTAGTTCAGGCTGGCTCTGAGTTCACTATGTAGCCCAGGCAAGCCTCAAACTCAGCAATCCTCCTGTCTCTGCCTCCCGAGTGCTGGGATGACAGGCATGAGCCACCACGCCCGGCACTGTGGTATGTGGTATTGATTGCTGGTGGGCGTGAGTCTCCACGCCCAGCATTGTATGTGGTTTCCGGGGATCGAACTCAGGACCTTGCGCTTGCAAGACAGACGCCAGAACCGCTGAGCTAATCCTCCGGCCGAGATGCCGCTGTACTTTTAAGGGATATTTTCTCTTTTCAGTGAGGGCAGGATTGAAAGAAGCATCACTTTGCATGCAAACAAGATTAAAGCTTATGCTAAAATCGAGTTGAAATAGAATTTAATGCACATCACTGAGAGTAAATCTTCATTCCTTCCAAATCCAAGCAGAGATGAAAGGTTCCAAGTTGCTTTAGAGAGAGAAAATCAACAACTAATGTTTATTATATATATTTACACAAGTGGCCTCCATCCCGGGTGCTGTTCTATCCAAATGCAGACGCTGAGAACATAATAGGATTTCACTTCCAAACTGCAGCTGGCCAAGGACACCAAACTCTGTTTAATTATTTTTGTAAATCAAACAGATTTTGTTTTAAGGAATTGCAGTAAATATATGATGCTTTTGGAGCCATTTTACATTGTATGATCCTGAGGTTTCTTATTCATAAACAGGTCAAGCCCTCTTCCACATGAGAGTTTTCCTTAAAGACTCCCAAACCTGGGTGGGGAGGGATATGGGTAAAAATGAGAATTAACTCGTGTCATATACTGGTACAAATTCCCCAATGTTATACATGATTGAAAGATGTATATAAATTGTACCAATAAAGAATTCAATTAAAAAAAAAAAACTCCCAAACCTGTGTCCAGTACCGGGGGTTTAAGTTGGTCCTTCCTGGTAAGCTATATCTCCAGCCCATTTTTGCTGCTAATTTTGACACATTGTCTGCTGTGTTATGAAGCTGCACAATGAGGGCTTAGACTTATAACCTTCCTGCCTTGGCTCCCCAGAGGATGTGTGTTATAACATTGTTCTAAGAGTCTGTAGGCATCTTAAGCATGGTGTTGCATACCTGGTAACACGCACTCAGCAGGCTGAGGGAGGAGTATCACTTTGCCTTCTTTGTCAGCCTGCAGGGCTTATTGAGACCTGTATTAAAACGCAAACAAGAATGCCATAACACATTTTTAGAAATACATTCCTAGGGAATTTTGTTTCCTTACAGTCATGATAAATGGTATACTGTTAAATTATGTTTGAGAACTAGATATGGTGTATTTGATTTTTATGTAAGTTTTATGCAACTATCCAGTTGAATTTCTTTTATTAATTCTAATGTTTTTTTTTTTTTTCTGTAGTATCTCCTGGCTTTTCTTTGCAAATTGCCCCTATGGTTTGCAAAGAAAGGCTATTTGTTTTGTTTTAAATTTCCACTTATTTTTCTTTTAACTTTCTTTGGATGCCCAATGAATATTGAATAAATGTAGTAATAGTAAAAAATAATTTAAAAATAGTAATGGTGAGCTCAGGGCTAGCCTGATCTACAAAGCAAGACCCTGTCTCAAAAAAAAAAAAAATAGTAAAAAGAATACATTAATAAACGTGAAAGGGATGATAAAACTTAACCCATGCTTGAGTTTTAGGCCTAATATAAGTAGGATCAATCTGCTATTTTTCAAAGTCAAATATCTTCTATCATTTATTTCAGCTGGCTTCAAACCTCACAATGATCCAAAGAAGAATAACCTGATACATGTGAGCATTGTTGTCATGTGAGTGAAACTCAGGATCAAAGTTCACCTATTCTCAGAACAGTCCACCCAAATGGATCATCCTGTTGGGAACTCGCTACCTCTGTATAAACTTGTTTCTGGCTCAGAGTCTAAAGGTACGGATCCTGAACAAGAAAAAAAGGTAACATGTTTTAGGCACAAGCGATGCTTTTCTTGTACAGTCAGGTCAGAAGCATCCTTCCAAGTCTCTATCCAATTCTGATTCACCTGTCAGGAAAGGAAGCCTTTCTGGGGAGACTTTGTCTAGGTAGAATGTATGCTTCCAGTCATTTTGTAACTGCAGATATTTATCTGTTGAACTCTATGGTCAGATTTTCTTCCTGCATTTCTTATATTGTACTATTTATTTCTAATCTTGGACTTCTTGAATCCCAATTGTGTTACATTTTCTCAAAGTCTCTTCTTTTCCTAACACAACACCACTATTGCCTTTCTCTGTCCTCACTGCTTCTCACCTCTACCAATATATAACATTTCTGTGTGATTATCCTTTCTTGGTCTTTTAAGTTTTGCCATAATTTTAAGTCACAAAGAAAATAGAGTTCAATATTCTATATTAAAATACCGTATAACTTACTCCTTGAGACCTCTCATATGTGTTCTCAGTAGTTTTTTATTCAAGATAATGTCATAGGGGATTTCAGGAGAAACAAGATACGTTATTTATGCTTTCAATTTTGAATTAAATTACTATCATGTTCATGCCTCATAAAAACACAGGCCTCTAAGGAGTCGACTCTAGTTGAAATACTAGCTGAAAAGTAAAATATTGTACATGTAAGAATCTAAAAAAAGGTATCTATAAGATTTTCAGTGTCAGTTTCATCAGATATTCATTTGACAAGTTTTCTTTTAAATAAACATAGTTTATTCTAGAAAATATTTTCAGAGAAGGAAGAGTTTTGACAGAACATGCACTGTGTGATTTTTTTCTTTATTCAAATCAGAGTGTTAGGAAAGGGAAACAGGAGACAACACACGTGAGCTCTACTCTAATGAAAAGGACATTAGGATTTAGCTAAAGTGGAAATAATTGAAACCTCTTTTCTCCTGTCTGTATAACTTTGTTTTCTTTCTTTTGTCCCCGTGTTCGGGGTATACTTTCAAGTACTATGCTGAATAAGAGTAGTTAGAGATACATATTTATCTCATTCCTAATTTTAGAAGAAATACACTTGGTGGCTCATTTCACGACCTTATTTTTTTCCCATAATTCTGGTTGCAAAACAAGATGGACAAGAACTGAATCAAATTCTGTTTGGTCTTATGAGGAAAGTTGATTTGATTCTGTCTGATTCCGTTTGCAACCAGAATGATGGAAAGACTTAACTGAGGTAGCAATGTGCTTTCAACTTTCCCCATCAGTATCATGCTTGCTCTGGCTTTGTCTCTTTCAGCTTATGATGCTTAAAGTTAACCCTCCTACCTGCATTTGCATCAGGGATTTTATCATGAAGGAGAATGGATGTTGATTTTTGTTGAAAGTTTCTTGGCCCACATATTTGGAGGTTTTAATACTTTGTTCTATTTATATAGTTACAATTTTTATGGGGCTATGTTGGTCGAGCTATCCTTGCACCTGTGAATTAAACCCATTTAGACATGATGTCCGATTTTTTTAATGTGGTGTCAAATTCTGTTTGCAATGATATAGTTGAAGGTTTCAGCATCTATGTTCTTTGAGGATAGGGATTTGTTTTTTGAGAGATTATTTTTCCTCCTGTTGATACTCGATTTTTGGTATCAGGGAAATGTCAGTTTCATGGAATTAATTTTGAATCACATTCCTTTTCTGTTATACTAAAAAGCTTGAAAAACTTTGTAGTTAATTCTTCATTGATGGCCTACAAATAAAATAAAGCAGTAAATTTATCAGGTAATAGGCTTTTCTTGGTTAATAAAGTTTTAAATATTGTTTTAACCTTACTGTTTAAAATTTGAATTTTTTAGACTTTGTATGTTTTTTATTAAATTTTTATATTTATTGATTGAATTATTTGTGTTTAAGAATTGTTTATATTTTCTAGATTCCTGGATAATTTAATGTGTTTCCAAACAATTTCTAGTACTTCTCTGTATCTCAGTGATGTTACTTGTAATTTTGGATTTTTACTTCTAATTTATTAGAGTAGGTCTTTCCCTCTCTTTGTTTTGGTAAATTTAACTAATGGTCAATCTTGTTTATTTTTTCACTAAACCTACTCTTTGATTGATACATTAGTCTGTATTACATTAATTCTGCTCTGATCACTGTGATTTATTCCCTTCATCTACGTTTGTGTTTGTGTTATGAGTGTTTATTTTATACATTGAGATGCGCATTAGGTTATGTATTTGAATGTGGTCCGTTTTCTTGATGTAGGCATTCACATTTGTAAACCTTCTTAGAATTGTTTCATTGTGTCCTATGGACTATGATATATTTTTGTTTCCATTTTTGTTTATTCCTAGGAAATTTTAAATTTCTCCTGTAAATTTTTCTGTGACCTATTGATCATTAAAATGTATACTATACAATCTCCCAATGTTTCAATAGAGTTTATTGTTTCTTTTGTAAAGTTTTCTAGTTTCATCACCCTATGATGTGTTTGGATACATGTTATGAGTTCAATTTATTTGTTTTCAATGAGACTTTCATTATAACGTAATGGTCTACATCAGAAAAGTTCCATAACCTTGTGAGAGGAATGTTTATTTTTCTGTTGTCCGACCAGTGCATCTGTAGATATCTGTTCAATAGTTTAATGCTGATATTTCTTTGTTGTCGGTGGAGGGGGCTGTCCTTGATGACCTGTTTGAGAGTGTGGTATTAAAATCTCCCACTGATTGTGCTTGAGTCTATCTGCTCCTTTATGTCAATTGAAATTTGTTTTATGGAATTGGCTGTACTAGTATTTAGTGCATGTATATTTGCAATTGTTATCTCTTCACAATTTGTTTTGCTTTATCACTATGCCCTGACATTTTTTGTCTCTTCTGACCAGTTTTAGTTTGCATATTATAGAAGCAAGTGAAGAAAACTACACTATTTTCCTCACATGTACATATACATAAAGACAAATCCTAATAAACCCCCTGTGGCTTTTGATTGTCATGACTCTCCAAGTCTCTCAATTATGGCTCTCACTATGGTACTGGAAAATTCCAGAGAGAGCAAATCAACAGGTCCTTCTCACTCTTTCTCACATTTATTGCTTCAAACTTCACTATGACTTCTCAAATTCAAGACATCTTGAAAGCATATTAAATAGAGAAGTCAGTTGAATACTTTTTTTTTTTTTTTTTTTGAGACAGGGTCTCGCTTTGTAGTTCAGGCTGGCTCTGAGCTCGCTATGTAGTCCAGGCAAGCCTCGAACTCAGCAATCCTCCTGTCTCTGCTTCCCGAGTGCTGGGATTACAGGCGTGAGCCACCATGCCCAGCCAGTTGAATATTTTTACAAAAGAAAATTAAAAACTAAAAGCAAGAGTCACTAATCTGGTAAACTAAGTGAACACGTTTGTAGATAAGTGAAATACAACTTTGACTTTGCAACGTTTAAGTAATTTCAAAGCTTGCAGATAGAAATTTTGAAAGTTTTTGGCAAAGTCACTGCGGGATCTCTTTTCTAAGATATTTACATTTTCCATAGCACAAATTATAAAGCACAGAAAATAATCAGAGTTTCATTTCTCATAGAGACAGTGAAAAGACATTTATTTTAAGCCAGAAGAATTAGCTAGAAACTCTTTAACATGAAATGTCTTAAAATGAAATATCAAGACTCTCAAGATTCGATATTTTGTATCTGATTAAAGTAATATTTTGTACTGTGAAGCAGTTTTATGCTTGGATTTCCAGATACTTTAGGGGTGAAAGATTATTATTACTATTGTCAAAATGTATATGTGAAATTGGCTTTGGCTGAATTGGTAATGGCTTTTAAAGTTAAGTGTATGTCAGTTCAAATGCCACAGAACTTTAGTCTTTTCCTACAAGAAAAAGATACATTAATTTTAAGTCAACTGGTATCTTCCTGTCTTCATGGTGAACAAATAAACAAAAATAGAAGAATCATTTACCAAAGACAGTAATTGGTTTCTTTTCTTTATTTAGTTGTAAGGAATTTCAAATATTCTGAAGTTTGAAAGAAAGTGCTTTAGTATCATTTTTAAAAGTGATATATTTTATTGTGAGCTTTATTCATATTACTTCAATGATGTACATTAGTGTAGCCATTTGAAAAAGAGCAACTTTCATTTGCCCTCTGGGCAAATTTTTTTTGCCTTTATAAATCAATTATTATATCACATTGAACCCCAATTTTTACTTTGAATATTATACAAATTATTTTCTGCATTATTGTAATCATCCTCTTGATGTCAGAAAGTTAAGGCCTCTTTTAATATATGAGAGTAATTATGTTTATCAAACAAATTAAGATAGACTGTTATTATAATATTTTGCCAGCAGTAAACTTACTGGAATGAATATTAAAATAAGTAGTTAAGAGAATCATGCTAATATGATATCATAAATTATTTTAAAATAATTCGTTTTGGGGCCGGGGATTTAGCTCAAGTGATACCGCACCTACCTTGGAAGCATAAGGGCCTGAGTTCGATCTCCTGTACCATCACCACCAAAAAAATAAAATAAAATAAAATAATAATAAATAGTTTTGAAAGAAACAGTTAAACAGAATGATAAATATAACATAATTCAATTTGGTAAAATAGTAGCCACATTTGAATATTGAGTAATGCCTTTTCACTACAAGACATTTCTTCTTTCTTCCTTTTCTTATTTTTTCCTTTTCTTCTTTCTCTCTTCTTTCAATCCTCTTTTTCTTCCTCTCTTTTTTCTTGATATACATTTTAATAAAACTTGTTGAGGAAGAAACTTTAAATTTTCCAACAATGATTTTTTTTTTTTTTTTTTTTTTTGCTATTTGAGACAGGGTCTCGCTTTGTAGTTCAGGCTGGCCCTGAGCTCACTATGGTGCCCAGGCAAGCCGCCGCGAACTCAGCAATCCTCCCGTCTCTGCCTCCCGAGTGCTGGGATTACAGGCGTGAGCCACCACGCCTGGCATTATGGTATGCGGTGTTGATTGTGGGTGGGCGTGTCTCCACGCCCAGCATTATATGTGGTTACCGGGGATCGAACTCAGGACCTTGCGCTTGCGAGGCAGGCGCTGGAACCACTGAGCTAACCCTCCGGCCCCCAACAATGATATTTTTAAATTTAACAGTTTATTATTTTTATCTTGATTTTACTTTAGGTTGTCGATTGAGACATGCATATGTAGGAATTATATAATTCACATTTAATTAATTATTATATTAATATAAAACCATTTTACATCTATTAAATATGTTTCTCCTGTTAATGCTGCATGTTCTATTTCTTTCCTATCCTTTTGTGCCTGGTTTATCTGTCTTTAGATTTAACATGCATATAGTGGAAACCATTTGGTTTTCATTCTGATCTTTTATAAATATATTTACATGCTTTGAATTATTGAATTAGCATTTAATGCAGTTAGTTATATTTGTACTTAATTCTACTTCATGGCTTTTTTTTGCCAACTCCTGCATCTTCTTTTCTATCTTATTCTTGTTTCTTACTAGCTCAAATATTTTTGCTGCCTTGATTTAAAATTTTTTCCTAGCATTGTAATGTCAGTTTTAAAAATATTTTACAATTTTTGCACTATATATGCAAATACATATTTATACTATATATTTATACTCCCACAATCTACCTGGCTTTATCATATAGCTCAAAAAGTGTAAGATAAATGTACAATAGCATAATAATATCTATTGCATACTATCTACATTACATTTGTCACACATTCTATTTCTACACAATATAGAGTTCATGATACTTACTCATTCATATTAATATATTACTTAAATTATTTTCCCTTTAAAGAAAATAAGAAATATATACACACACACATATACACACATACATACATACATATATACATATATATATTTAGGTGCATACACATATCTCTAATTCTGGTTAATTCTTTGTTCTTTCCTATATTCTTTCCTTAATCTCCATTTTGGTAGTATGGTCTTCTGATTAGTTTGTTGTGTATTTCAGTAGTGTAGTTCTTCTGAAAATTTCATCTTCAGCATAAATTTTATACTGTTGAGATTTGAATCCTAAGTTTCTAGTTTTGGTCTATGATAGAGTCCTTTTTCCTTATAAAATAATACTTGGAAATAGCAAAATCTCCAAGAGGGGGAATGGAGTGGGGTCTTCAGGTCAATGGGTTGTGCCCTCAAGAGGCTTGTGGAACACAAGTCTCTTACTCCCTTTTTTCCCCTTGGCCTTGAGGTAAATGGTTTTGATTCACTGCATGTTTCTACCATGCTGTATTCCCTCACTGCCACCAAAACATAGGGGCAGTTGATCATTGACTGAAGCCTTATACTATGGAGTAAATTAAGCCTCTCCTCTTAAAAGTTGATTTATATTGGGTATATGTTGTTCTGGGGAAAAGCTGGTTAACACACTGTCTTCACCATCATTTTTTTTGGGGGGGGTGAAGCATTTATTTCTGATTGGAAAATTCTTAATTTTTATTTTTCAACAATAAAATTTGATTTTTCTTTACCTTCTGGTTTTCTTTCTGACAAAAATTCAAATGAAATAATTTTGCATAGTAATTTCCTATATTACGTAGCTATCTACTCTTGTTATCCTGTGTTTTTTTGCTTTTATTTGAAAATTATACTTGATCATTGCTTTTAGAAATTTGGTTTTATTCAATCCATTTGTTTGTAGCTCAACTCATTCATCTAAAAGTATGATTTGAAAATTTGTAATGTTCCAGAGATCTTATCCCTTTCATCTATAAATTTTTCTTCACTAATGCCTTATTATGCTATTATATACAGATTATCTTCAACTCATGGGTATTCTTCCCATTATTTGGTTTAGCCCATTAGTGTGATTTTTGGTCATTTATTTAGCTGACATACTACATTTTTCTCTTTCATGTTTGGATCTTTTTCAGAATGTTTAACCTTATTTAGTTGGTCTTCCATACTTAGTATTGTATTACATAATTGTTTCAGCTATTTTTTTAATTTTTTATATTCTTTGAGTTCATTGATCATTTAAAAATCAACCTATTAAATTCCTTAGTATTTCATCAACTTTCATGTCTTTGGATTCAGTTATGTTTGAATTCATAGTTAACTGAATTTTTGGAGAAGTTTTGTTGCCTTAGTTTTTAAATGTTTATTTTGTTTCTGTGTTTTGAATTACACATATTTTGGGAAGGATATTTCTTTCTTTATCTTTGAGGAATTTCTCAGTGAATGTCATCTTTTTTTTTTTTTTTGAGACAGGGTCTTGTTTTGTAGTTCAGGCTGGCCCTGAGCTCACTATGTAGCCCAGGCAAGCCTTGAACTCAGTAATCCTCCTGTCTCTGCCTCCCCAGTGCTGGGATTACAGGCGTGAGCCACCACGCCCAGCACTGTTGTATGTGGTATTGATTGCTGGTGGGCTTGAGTCACCATGCCCAGCATTGTGTGGTTACCAGGGATCGAACTCAGGACCTTGCGTTTGTGAGGCAGGCATTGGAACCACTGAGCTAAATCTCTGGCCCTGAATAGCATCCTTTTGGTGGTGTTCCCCAGGACACTGATTTTGTGTTTACAGTGGACTTCATGTTACAGTTTTCTTGTGACTCTGTGGGCTCTGGTGGACTTTTTCTTGAGCCTGAGAGTCTACCTCCCTTGTTGGGTTTAAATGAATAGGATTCCAGTCATCTGGACAGGTATGACAGAGCCAGGGGAATGGGTGTGGTTCACATTTGGTTGTTTTTTTCCAGACACGTCAGAACTTTGAGGTGTGAAAGTGGATGAGAGAGACTTGTGGTAAGGAAGCTCTCAAGTGGGATAAACACAACCATTGGTTATTATCCTTGGTTATTGTTAATGAAGTAACTCTTTCGCAGAGGCCCTCACCCCACCCCCACGTGTCTGCATGGAGCAAGGTAATGAACTGAGTGCTTTTCTGTCCCCTATACTGCAAGCTGTGGTGTCTGTCACAGTTGATGAGGATTAGGTTGTAGACAGAATGACATGCCATTTCCCTCTACTCACTGGGCAGGGGGAGTCTCTGCAGCAAAGCTCTCCCCGAACATGTGCAGTGTTCCTCACCCACACTCCCACCAGCACTTGGAGAGAAGAAAACAATGAACTGTTATAAAAACCACTTGAAGGCTTGAGGTGGAGGCCAGTAGTGGGGTCCAAAATGCAGACAAATGTGTTTCTTCTCCGTTCTAGCCCAACAAACAAAACAAGACAGTTTTCAGTAGAGGTCTTTCACCTCCTTTGTTAGATTGATTCCTAGATATTTCATTTTTCTGGATGCTATTGTGGAAAGGATTGAATCCCCAATTTCTCCTTCAGTGAGTCTGTTGTTTGTGTAGACAAAAGCTATTCATTTTTGAACATTGACCTTGTATCCAGCTACAACACTAAATTTGGCAATTAAGTCAAGCAGTCTTTTGGTGGAGTTTTTAGGATCCTCTATATAGAGAATCATATTATTGGCAAATAATGACAGCTTAACTCCTTCCTTACCTATCTTTACTTTTATTTCTTTATCTTACCTAATTGCTATGGCTAATGTTTCCAGCACTATATTGAACAAGAGTGGTGACAGTGGACATCCTTGTCTCATTCCTGATCTTAGTATAAAAGGTTTTAGTTTTTGCCCACTTAGCATGATTCTGGCTGTTACTTTCTCCTAAATAGCTTGTATTAGATTGAGATGAAGTCCATCTATTTTGATTCTCTGTAGGGTTTTGATGATGAATGGGTGTTGTATTTTGTCAAATGCTTTTTCTGCATCTATTGAGATGATTATATGGTTTTTGTCCTTGAGTCTATTAATATAATGTATTACATTTATTGATTTACATATGTTAATCCAGCTTTGTATCACTGGGATAAATCCAACTTGATCAGGGTGTATGATTTTCTTGATAACAGTCTGCATTCTGTTTGGCAATATTTTAGTGAGGATTTTTGCATCAATTTTCATTAAAAGATTGGCCTGCATTTTTCATTTTTGGTTGGGTCTTTCTCTGCAAATGTGATCTCATCCTCCTAAAGAGCTTTTGCACACCGAAAGAAACCATGGGCACTGCTAAAAGACAACCAGTAACATGGGGAAAAATATTTACTAGCTGTTTGTCAGACAAAGGGTTACTATCTATAACATATAAAGAACTTAAACAAATCAGTCCCACTCCAAGTATAAAGACCCAGTTCAAAAATGGGTATCAGAAATGAACAGACACTCCTCAGAGGTAGAAGTAAAGGCAATCAAGAAGCATATGAAGAAATATTCAGCATCACTGGTCATTCGAAAGATTCAGATGAAAACACTGAAGTTTCATCTTACTTCACAAATAATGGCAGCCATCGTGAAATCAGCCAATAATAAATGCTAACGAGGCTGTGGGGTGAAAAGAACCCTTGTCCACTGTTGGTGGGATTGTAGACTTGTACAACCATTGTGGACATCAGTGTGGAGATTCCTCAGAAAACTAGGATTAGAAGTCTCATGTGGGGGCCGGAGGGTTAGCTCAGTGGTTCTGGCGCCTGCCTCGCAAGCGTAAGGACCTGAGTTCGATCCCCGGTTCCCACATATAATGCTGGGCGTGGTGGCTCACGCCTGTCATCCCAGCACTGGGGAGGCAGAGATAGGAGGATTGCTGAGTTCGCGGCGGCTTGCCTGGGCACCATAGTGAGCTCAGGGCCAGCCTGAACTACAAAGCGAGACCCTGTCTCCAAAAAGCAAAAAAAAAAAAAAAAAAAAAAAAAAAAAAAAAAGAAGTCTCATGTGACCCTGCTATTCCCCTACTAAGAATATACCCAAAGGAATTCAAAGAATCATATTGTAAAGACATATGTACACCCATGTTTGTTGGAGCTCAAGTTTGTGATAGCTCAATCCTGGAAACAATTCAAATGCCCATCAACTGAAGACTGGATAAAGAAGATTTTTTTAATATATAAAATGGAGTATTACTCTGCGATAAAGATTAACAAGTTTCATTCATTTATGTGCAAATGGATGCAACTTGAGGGCACACTAATAAGTGAAACAAATGGATCACAGATATGTAAATACCATGTCTTTTCTCAGGTATGAGAACCTACAGATGTAAGTGAGTTCTAGAATGTATGATATATTTTGTAATATAGGTAATATTCAAAGGGAACTTAATGAGGGGAAAGAATAAATATGATTTGGAAAGAAAAAGAAATAGCATACATATAAGGGATGGGGGGTGTGGGTAGATTGGGATATGGGTAAAAAAGAGAATTAACTTCTGTTATACACTGGTACAAATTCCCCAATGTTGAGTGTGATTGTGAGCTACATATAAAATGTACCAACAAAAAATTCAATTAAAAAAACAGGACAGCATGGAATCCGAGTCGTGTCTTATCTTGCACAAAGTCTCAATTAAGGAAAAGTTGTCTATTGCAGGAATATAGTCACTCCAGAAAACTTAATGTATATTTGGGCACAAAGTGACAGAAGGAGTCTTGCAGCAACTAAAGTGCTTGTTATGGTTTGTATCTAGATGTCCAAGCAAAGCCACACATACTCATAGGTGGGGATTTTAGAGCTGCTGGACCTCAGTGTGGTGCCAGGATTAAGGGAACTCCACCCAGCAGCTAGCCTGGATGAAATGTAAAGGAGGTCGTGGTTGCTGCTGCTGCTGCTGCTGCTGCTGCTTCCACTTGCTGCTGCTAGTGCCTCCCGCCTGCTCTCCGATGCCCCTCTGCCACGCCACCTACCCTAGAGCCAGCTGACTGTGGACTAAAATCTCAGCCGACTGTGATGGGAAATCCAGGGTAGGTTCTTTAACTTTGGATGTTGGGAATATTGGGTCAGTACTGAGGAAAGTCTTAAGAGTGCTGAGTTGAGCCTGTGAATCAGTCAGGTCATGGCTCTGCACTCCCGAGACATGGCCGCACCTGGAGGTCCAGCAGATGTCCACGCCACAGCTGCATATACTCATGGTGTCTCTGAGTAGGCAGGAAATCGCTAGGTCAGTGTGAGAGAAGAGATATCCGCCAGCTTCATCCGCAGCAGTGTCAGACTCTGGCCCCACGCAAGTCCACACACAACTGACCTTGCTCCTTCCCACACTCTGTAGACCCACTAACTCAGGCAGGAACATCCTCCACTCCTCTCCTCATCACATAGCACACAGCTCCCCACCTTGTGAACAGCATATGTTTTTGTAAAAAACATTTTCTTGATTCCAGACTGTTTTTTTTCAGAAAGGCCACCTGCAAAACCAGGGAAGAAGATAAATTTGGGGTCTTGGAGATACAAACATAGATGGGCTTCTGATTCCTGAAGCATTAAGCTCCCGTGGTAGGAGCCTTCTCCAGACAGTTTTCAGTCATAGGCCTATGAACATGGAGGAAGCACAGGGAACCCTTGTCTGGCGCCAGCTCATCGTGCAGTCACTTCCTGTAGCTCTTCTGTTTGCAAGAAGTCTGAGTCTGCACTTGGGAGCTCATCAGAGATCTCTTTCACTCGTACTCATCTCTCTGAGAGGTACCACTCCTGTGCCAAGCCCCAGAGCACTCCGCACTGGACGCACTGATTCGCTTACTGTTCTAAAATCCAGTATTTCTGGATTTCACCTGGAGCTGAATCTGTACTGTTGATGCGCGTGCTGCCCTGCTGTTATGCCACCTTACTCTTCAGCACGAAGCAACACATGTTGTTTTCCTCTGATCTTGGGAAGAAACAAGTGAGTGCAGGGTGCCTCATGTTTAGCAAGTTCTAGAATTTCCGTTGCTTTGTTTAAATGTTAGAGTACTGTGCTGATAGTCCCTATTTCATTAGCCATGCCCATGAAAAAGTAAGAGTCAAAAAAAATTATAACAGAAGTCTGAAGGACCTTATGTGGTTATTCTCATATCTTAGCCATTTAAAAGTGTTTGTATTTATTGAATTTTTATTGACCATATTTAACATATTTTAGTTTATTTTAATATTTACAAATTTTGGCCAAATGATGAACATTGAATATGGTATGTTTTATTGAGTTTGGTCATGTTGTCCTTTTATGTATTTTAGTATTTGGTTGGAAGTTACATTATTTGAAAGCCCCGACAGTTTTCTCATCCTTGGCTCTATAGTTTTGTTCGGGCAGGTTAGTTTTTTATTTTGGTCCCAGTGTGTTTTCCTTTCTGCTGAGGTGTTTAGAGGGAGATCATTTCCACAGCAAGGTCTCTCTCTTCTAAGGGAAGAGGATCCTCAAACTTCCTGAAACTATGGAGTCTTTATCTCCTTCACCTCTCATCCCACAGGAGCCCAGATTCCAGGTTCCTAAAATCTTGTTGTATTTATTTTGTTGCCAGCCAAGAACTTGGAGGAACCCTCATGTAGCCTTTTGGTGCTGCTTTTCTGCTCAATTTGTTTCTTCACAGCTTTCCACTTCTCCAATTCCAGTTACTACATTACTCCCTGAACTCTCATATTAGTCTTTATGCAGCAAGGCCTTCTGCTCTTCATGGCTCCATGTTTCTGCATGACAGTCCTGATGGTGTCTTTAGGCAGAAAATTAAAACAAACTTCTGTGTTCTCATCTCCCATGCATGAGAGTCCTATAATGTCTGTCTTCCAGCAAGTGGAAACAACTGTTTTATATCTTTTAATTTCCTATTAGATAATATGCACATGTTGTACATAATGTAATTGTGGAAAGTGTATACATATATAAAATATATAGCATATGTCATACACATAAGTTTATATATTATATAGATTACATATGTTTATATGTTTTATGTCTCTATATCATCTATCATCTATCTATCTATCTATCTATCTATCTATCTATCTATCTATCTATCTATCATCTGTCTATCAATATCTCAAATCTTATCCCATTTACTCTAAAATAGTCACACAGGTTCTTAAGAATCTAAAAGTTTAGCGGTATCACAGAAAGA
This sequence comes from Thryonomys swinderianus, assembly GCA_004025085.1. Classification (NCBI taxonomy): domain Eukaryota; kingdom Metazoa; phylum Chordata; class Mammalia; order Rodentia; family Thryonomyidae; genus Thryonomys; species Thryonomys swinderianus. The sequence goes on from PVIC010001515.1 coordinate 14,853, forward strand.
GTATATGAGGAACTTCTCTTCAGTTATGTTGTAATGTGATTGACTCTTGTGAAAATTACGTATTGTCTCACACTTCACGAATGTCGAATCTTTTCTTTATGAAGGACAATGAGGCAAACATATTTGATTTTAAAATTTCTTTATTTTTCTGAAAAGAAGTGTATAATTCAAAATTAAAAGGAATTCTTTTATCTAGTGAAGGATTTTGAAGTATGTAAAGTCCATTTCATACTTAAGAATGAAATGTGATTGATAAAAGTCTTCAGGTTCGATAGTAATACAGAAATTGGAATCAGTAATTATGAGTACAACAATGAAAAGTCCCATTTATTTTTTTCAAAAATAACATTAAAATAAAAAACTTTCAAGGACAGTTTTCCCTAGACAAACACTTCATTGTTTCTTTCTAATTTAAAATTGGCCCCAGGATATTTAAAAATACTAGTTGAATTGTGATTCCATTTCAGAGACCAAAATAACAAAGAGCTTTAATATTTCAACATTTAGAAAACAGCCTGATGTGATTTCCTCAGTGTTACAGAATATATGTGTGTTGTGAATGAATAAAAATTTAAATGTGAATGACTAAAATGCTATGACTTTACTGATATTTGTTTGCTCTTTAAATTTGATAAGTCCATCATAAACCTTCCATCCTCCACACCTACTGACAGAAAAACCGGTAGCTGTCAAGTACAGTTCACTTTACCAAAGCAATGCAAGTTAGTATTATTTTCTTATGTGAGGAAGAAGTAACACAAATGGAAAACAGCTGTCAGGCATAATTCGACTCATTATTTTTTAATGAAAGACACAGAGGTAGAATCTTATGAAAAATTAATTCCTGTAAAAATAGTAGCACAGTCATGGACATTTCTCTCATTCCTGACAGCGCTCACAGAGCCTTCATAACATGCCAGCTGGTCTCTACCCTGTCACAGACAGGGCATAAGTGTGGTCACCTGGCTGTGAGCAGTGACAACAGAAGACTGTCCAAAAATAATAAGTACTCCATAGTATGTGAAAAAGCATATATTGTATTTTAAACCTTTGAGATATGTTTATAGATCATTTGATGACAAATTTAATAGCCCATCATAAGGAATATTTTTTTTTGTGGTGGCTTTCATTAGATCTAGAAAACAAAATAGACATTAATATCACATGTTGTTTCCCCACAAAGCCATGAGTCTACTTTGATCAAGACAAGGCTGAGCTGTACAAATAAAGCTGTGAAATGAACATACTCTTACAATCTTTTTTTTTTTTTTTTTTTTTTTTTTTGAGACAGGGTCTCGCTTTGTAGTTCAGGCTGGCCCTGAGCTCACTATGTAGCCCAGGGAAGCCTCGAACTCAGCAATCCTCCTGACTCTGCCTCCCGAGTGCTGGGATTACAGGCGTGAGCCACCACGCCCAGCTTTCTTACAATCTTAATGAAACATGTCTCCTTAACACACAATTTCAATTTTTATTTTAACATCTGTGAATGACTTTATATATTTTTATTAAAAATAGAATAATGTATACAAATAGGATGTCACAGGACTTGACCCTTCTATATTTTTCCAGGATTCTCAGACATCTTATCTCTCAATTGCATTCTGTGAATTTTACCTCCAGTACTTTTCTTACCCTCTGCTCTCCTAGCTTCAGATCTGTGCCTTAAATACCACTCCCTGGCATATACAATCCACTTATGATTTATTATATACTCATTATTTTTACATGTCAGAAATTTAAGTCAAGCATTACTTTCTTAGGAGTATTTTCTAAATTCTGTTTTCCATTATTAGAATGAATTACATGAACTTTCTGTATTTTTGTTCTAAATCTTGCAAATATTAATTTTATAACATCATTCTTTGAAATACATGCCTCTCTAAGCACCACAGGAAAATGCTATCTCGGTTTTGATTGATTGATAGCAAGAAATAAGGTTGAATATTAGTTAAATAAACACACAAAAGAGTTTTACTACTCCATGAACCACAGTTTATTAATGGTATTAAAGGACATGGATTTTAGGGGAACTTGATTATCAGGAGAATTAAAACAAAATCTTCCCTCAATCATAAGGTAAACCATATGACACATCCTTGAGTTTTAAATTATTCATTAATTTATAATGACTTTTGCCTCAGTTTCATTCAGTTTATGACTGCTTTATGAAATTCTTCACTTTCTTTCACCCAAGCACAGCTCTCTAATCAATAAAATTTGGCTCTTTTCTGAAGGACAACTGTCCAGGCTTTCCTTATGTACTTTTCATGGATCTATTCCCATTTGCGCTCCTTGAGGACACCAATAAGTACTTTATCACATTGAAATACAATTCTTATCTCTGCATTTTAATAGGAAAATCAATAAATGCAGCTGAGAAAAGATACAAAAAATACAAACTCATTACATGGTTTAGCACACACAGGAACAAGCATGTAATACATTAAAATTGTACTTTGAAGCAGGTTTGGGGGCGCTGGGAGGGCGCAGGCCTGAAAGGGGTGCACCAGCTTCCCGTTTGCAATGATCCCTTGGACGGTAGTAGGCAGGCGTGGAAGGGCAGAGAGCACCGGCTTTAAACTGTAACTTTAAAACTCCCTGGTTCGGCCTGTGGTTATTTGTTGAGGCGAAATAATTTGTGACAATCAGAAAGCAGGCTTCAGAGAAATTATAAGGTCTGTTTTGAAGGAGTGTGTACTGAGAAAATGGTAGGCTCACAATGATAAGGAAAAGTCCAATCTCTGCCTACGAAAGCAATTTTACTGTTGAACCATTTACTCATTTTTTTCTATTATTGGTCTCTTAGAGAAGCACAGAAACTAAATTAAAATTACACTTTATGTATGGAAAACGGGGATATTAAGTTGACTTATATTAATACATTCTTACTTTTCCTTTATTCTATAATTGATCAAATAAGTTTCTTTGTAGCTCCATGTTATTAGGAATTATAACAACTACAATAATTAAATAATCTGCATCTTATATAATAAAATTCTACTTAAAACTTCATGATATTCAAGGTAGCATCTCTATGAAAGCAATTTTCTTTAAAAATGCAGGAAGATTATTGTCAGGAACATTCTACTTGATAGAAAATGAGAAAATTAAAAGTGCAATTATCTTTCCTTACTTCTAAATTAAACCACCATAGGTATAAAGCTGTCAATTAGACAAATAACTATATTTTAGAAATTGCTTTGGAGCCCTTGAAATACCTTGTGTCCCTAAATTGGATTCCATTTTCTGTCACAAAAAATGAACATTTTTCTCTTGACAGATGATTCTTTTCTTTTCTCAGAAATAAAGTAAAAATATTTTTCAAGTCTCAAAGCTTACGTCTTTTACAGAAACAAATTATTTTTGATTAATATATAGCACCAAGACAATACAGTATGCAAAACTGTACATATATGTCAGTATCATTCCTGGATTATCACTTTTATCTTTAAACCCCTTCGTGGGGATCTTGGCTTGAATTTAACTCATTTAAATCTTTCAGTTTCTTTTTCTCTTACAAGAAATAACAAATAAAAAATTTTCTCAGTCATTAATTTCTTACTATATATTCTTTTCTTTTTCCTACCTCCCTTTCTTTTGTACAAAATAATTTACATGAAAATCTTAAAATATTACCTGGCTTTCTTAGTTGGGTTAATTATCTTGAAACAACTTGCTTTAAGTTAAATGTTTTAATACTATCTCTCAGTCTAGGTGGTAGAGCAAGTGTCATTATTTGTGTGCAGGTGTGCATTTATTCAAACTGTTGTGTACTTTTATGGATTAAGAATATTCATTTTACATCAAACTGCCTTCTTTTTCAAAGATATGATCTCTTCTTTCCCTGAACATGTTTTTAATCATAATAAAAATATACATTTAAGAAAATATAGAAGAGGCTCACTCTTATGTAACTTTTCCCATTCATACATATATATCTTTTCCAGTAAGCAACAGACCCCACTGGAGGGAAATTCTTCTTTCTGTTTTTCCCCACTCAAACATTAATCACAGGTATTTATATCACCCATGTATATCTATTTGAACAGTAAGAAAATCAATGTCATCTATAACACACAATGTACTAGCATTAAGCATACTTAGTATACAGTTACTAATATTTAGTAGACATTTATAAAGCACATATTAAATATAATATTCTTTGATATGTGATTTAGTCTGTATTTTTTGTTTCTTAGAAAATGGTTTATGTGCTTCTTACTCATAAAAATGGAGCTTATTGCCAGGCGTGGTGGCTCAGGCCTGTAATCCCAGCACTTGGGAGGCAGAGACAGGAGGATTGCTGAGTTTGAGGCTTGCCTGGGCTCCATAGTGAGCTCAGAGCCAGCCTGAACTACAAAGCGAGACCCTGTCTCAAAAAAAAAATACATATACATATATATATATATATATATACATATATATATATATTTAACTCTTCAAATATTTCATGGAATTTGGTGTTTTACATAGCAGTGAAGACAAAATGTCTTTTCAATAAACATTCAGAATTGAATTAGGCTTTTATAAATGTGGTACACAGTCAATATTCATCTACTAAAGGAAATATATGTGAGCTCAATGATCATAAACCTGAAATGTGATTTCGCACTTAAATGATTCAAAGCCTTCATGAAGTGGATTCATTGCCCTTTATAAAATTAGTACACAGTAATCAAAAAGGAATAAGGCATAAACTCTGGCCTAATATATTTAGACTCTAAAAGAGAAAGAAGCCAGGCATGGTGGCTCATGCCTGTCATCACAGCACTCAGGAGGCAGAGACAGGAGGATTGCTGAGTTTGAGGCTTCCCTGGGCTACATAGTGAGCTGAGAGCCAGCTTGAAGTACAAAGTGAAACTCTGTCTCTGAGAGGGAGAGAAAGAGAGAGAAACGAAGAGAAAGAGAGAGAGAGAGCAGAGAATTATTATTGAGAAGTCAAATGCTATAAAAGTCTAGAATAATATCATACTGGTTTTCAAGGGTGAAGAAAGTTATGTATTCATGTGTAGAGCAGCCAAATGAGACTCTAGCTTTTAAGACCTTAGATTTGTTCACTCAAGGTTATTTTACTTCCTTAGATTTGTTCACTCAAGGTTATTTTACTTCCAAAATCCTTTTTTTTTTTTTTTTTTTTTTGCTTTTTGAGACAGGGTCTCACTTTGTAGTTCAGGCTGGCCCTGAGCTCACTATGGTGCCCAGGCAAGCCGCCACGAACTCAGCAATCCTCCTGTCTCTGCCTCCCGAGTGCTGGGATTACAGGCGTGAGCCACCACGTCCGGCATTGTGGTATGCGGTGTTGATTGTTGGTGGGCGTGTCTCCAGGCCCAGCATTATATGTGGTTACCGAGGATCGAACTCAGGGCCTTGCGCTTGCGAGGCAGGCGCCTGAACCACTGAGCTAACCCTCCGGCCCTCCAATATCCTTATTTATTCATGTCAAAAAAGCCATATTTTAGTCAACTTGAAAAGAAAACTGCAGCATGTGATAAATCTATCAATTGCCATCGAGAAACAATCAAGAATAATTTCAAACTCTGGTTTCAACACCTAATCAATATGTACTATTAATGAAATATCATATTTTTTGTTGTTTTAAGTCTTGGAAGTTTGCAGTTGAGTAACTTATAGTCAAGCACAGCTCAGTTTGGCTTTGCTTCTTTTTAAGTGTTCAGCAGCCGTGTGGGCGTGGGTGGTGGAACACTGATGTACACAAACACAGCTGGAGCCGGGTACACAGTCCCGTGCATGTGGTCTCTGGTCTGCAGTGGGATTACTACCTGACAAACTCATCAGAAATGGAAACTATCAAGAGCTGCAAATGCATTTAATGTACCTAATGTACATAGTCCATGGTGCTCTGAGGGGTGTGAATTGTGTTCCCTCACAAAATCCAGCATGCTGCAGCAGTCTGACTAACTGCCTTATAGGGCTCCACTGAGAAAAGACTAAAATTAGAAACAGAAAGTGTGTCTTCTGTTAAATACACACTTTCCTCACATGATTGTTAAGTGGAAAAATCATAACATGAATGTTAGTTGTTTAGTAAGTTTTCTTCAATGTCATTGTCTTTTTAACTTGGAAAATTATATTTGGTTTTATTTTCATGTTTCTTTATCTATCATTGTTCTCACACTTTTCAAAAGCTCTTCAAACACGGTTTCCTTTACTTCAAAATATATGTGGAAATCATTTTGAAGTGTTTTCCTGATGTCTATTAAACCCAATATGTAAAACATTGAGAAACTGATTATGCAGACTTTTTCTTTTATGTTTCTTTTCTTTCTTTTATTCTTTCTTGTTTCTTTGAAAACTGATACTTTAATAATTTTAGATAAATATAATAATAATTTTCTTACTTGCAAGACAGTTTTTCCTTGTTGTATGGATATTTGTTTCTTTCTTTAGTAAACTGACAAACTAAATTTGTTAAACCATTCTCCTTTTCAGTAGAATTACTGCAGATATCTCTGCTTAGATGTGTTAACTAAATATTCCTGACTTTGTTTTTACACCTCTCTTCATAGGGGTCACACTTGTGTGTTTAAAAATTAATGCTCTAATAAAATCTCTTAGCTGTCTCAAATTAGTGAAGCTTTTGTTTAATGTATCTGATTTGAGGTAGGGAAACAAAGGTTAGGATATTTTAGAATCTTATTAGGTTCCCCTTCTTTACTTTCCACTTCCCAACCTTTCCCTTTTCTTTTTGCATAGGAAGAAAAGAAAAAAAAATTGATAGTAAAAAAGAAAAAAAATAAATAAACAAAGCCTATGTATATAGGGGATGAGGATTACGGGGAGGGAAGGTGAAATGGGAAAATGAGAATCAAGATGTTACAGGTTCACATTCTCAATGTTGAATTTGATCATAATGTATGTAGAAGATGTACCAATACAATCAATTAAAAAATCTTACCAGGCTCTGCTTTTTGTTGGGCCCTCTTTTGTTTCTTAGTCACAGGTGAAAACCATCAGGTCATCACCAGGAATATGATGTTCAGTTAGTGCCCTTTGTGACATGTGCATCCTTACGTCTGGCATAGGCTTGTTGTAATCGTGCACAGGGAGAGCCATTAGCCCTCCCTACTCTTCAGTCTCAAAATTCATCATGCAGGCATGAGTCTCTCGACAAAGAGCAAAATTCTGTCACTCCTCTGATTGTCCCTGTTCTGCTAAAATTTACGTACTAAACTGAAGATAAGGTTGGAGGATATCTGGGAATGGTCTAAGGTCAAAATGTTATAGATTCAACTGTTCCTGAGGATATGTAGTTTTTTTTTAACTGAGGATATGTAGTTTTTTTTCAGAATAAGTGCTTCTCAGAAAGTTATATGTCCCTGGAAATTCTAGGCAACCAAACTAACTAATCACGCTATCAATTTTCCTTAATCATATTTACTTTTTAGAGAAAGGTTTTTGCCAATATTTTTACCTGCCACACCTACGAAATGTTTCCGGATGCTTTTTCTCATATATATAACACAATATACATTACATTTTTCAGATTGCTTTTTCAGATGAATGTCAGGCCTAGCATTATGCTTTTTCTAGAGAGGATTGGCTTTTCTTATTTCAGTAACTGATGCCATGCAGCACTCAGAATTGAGATGACTCCAAGATGACACGAGTCTGCCTTGCTATTATACTTGCAGCTCAAGCACACACCCAGGTACAGAGCTTACCATTATTTTCCGCTTGCCTTTGTCCTCTGTGAGGTACAGAAACCAACACTGCCATAAACTCGAGAGCGTTGCTGACTCCACGTCTCTCACTCTTCACTTTTGCAACCTTCCAGTCCCCCAAGTAAAAATGCCGCCTGATTCTGCACTGAAATCCATAGTCTTAATAGTCTCAATTACTGAGTTTATTACTTAGAATGCCCTACCTTAAGGTCCCAACGTTATACATTTTTAACTTTCATTTAGACAAATTTATATTGAGCAATATATTTCTTTTTATTCAGTATTTCCTTTGAATACCTCCTCTTCAAAATGCTTGATTTTTAATTTGAATGTTAAGCATTTTATTATAATTCTACTAATAATCATCTGTATGTTTAAAATAATTAAACACAACATATATTTATCTTATGAGGAACTCTTTAAAAGTCCAATAAATAATATCTTTCAGAATAAATTTGTCTGCCTTTTAATTCTACTCCTTTAGTATCTAGCCTATATTTCTTTAATCTGGAACTGTACAGATTGTATTTATACTAACCTTTTCAAAAGTGGAACTAAATTTCATAAATAATTGAGAGAAATGGTAAAATAAAATATTCTCATATATACAATATATGAGAATATATTTTGTGGGGAAGAAACATCCACGATCTTCCTCACAAAGAGGTATCAATGTTAATGTTCTTAACCATATATATTGTATTTGTGTTTATTCACTTGTAGAAGTTTAGATTTCTTCCAGTTAGCTATTTATTAGGAATATTTTTCATTAAACATTCTTCCAAATTATAATTTTAATAATCATGGAGAATCAAGTACATACATTCATCACATTATTTATCCATTATTTTATGAGGGAAGGCAGCATGTAGCTGGGGATTTGGGCTGTAGTACCTGATTACCTGAGGTTTAATCCTAAATCTGAAAATTAGTAATAATGTGGATGTTTGGGATAAGTTAATTAAGCTCTCTGTTCTTATAATAACACCTCCTTTGTAGGATTGAGAGGACAAAGTGAGTTGCTGAATACAAAGTTCCTAAAAGAGTTTCTGGCACCTTAGAAGTAATAACATTAATGTTTTTCATTTCTCATTAAGCATATTGCTGCCTGTAGTTAGTTATTGAATTAGAAGAGACTTCTACAAATTGGTCTTATCCTCAGAGTATTTACTCAAATGCCTAGCAATTGATGGAATTTTCCCCTCATTTATAGTGTGTGCTTTTTTTTTTTTTTCTGTTCTACACTGTTTTGGTTAGTAAAACAAGAATGTTAAATATCTGTATTTATTCCACCATCTCACTGAATGTCTGCCTTAGCCTAGCTTATACTTTAATAACTCACACTGTCTAAAAAAATAAAAGTGCTGTTCATTTTTCTTCAGTATTTCTTAGGAGCCAGTGACATTTTTACCTTTTAAATGGGACATTTGTTGGTCTTTTTCATTATGAAGCATGTGCTTATTTTGCCTATTGTCACAAGTTATGACCTTACTTACAATTTTTTGCTAAGATATTTCTTTTTAAAAATGTTAGTCTAGGTTAGAAAGTAATGCATTATACCTGATTAAAAGTTGAAAAATTCATTTACCAGGTTGCAGTTTGAACCCAATTTCAGCCAAAATATTAATAGCACATCCTTGGGTCTTACTAAAACTAAATTGCCTTTTTCTTAAAAATAAATGAAGTTAGTAATATATGACATATATTAATAAAATAGAGAAATGTGTTCCCTAAAAAGAGAAAACATTAAAAACTAGAAGTCTTCCTCTCAGTGGTAACATGTAATCCTTAACTTTTAAAATATTTCTTTTCTATTTTATCATGATCATTTATATCATGATTTATCTCTGCTTAACAGAAATCCGTTCTAGTCAGGACACTTTTCTAGATCCCAGCAACACAAAGAAAACATGAGAATGTCATTGTACACATGAAGAATTCACTCTGGTTGTGGCATCCCTCTTGTCCAGAGTTTTCTCCAGTAAGGGTTTCTTCCTCCTAATTCACTTTAGTTTATGAATCTGGCTGTCTAAATTACTCATTATTTTAGATCTGTTAGTGTTCCTTTATAGCCATAGTCTTTGTTTCCTTTGGGGCAAAATATAGGTTTTCAACTCTGTCTTTAGGAAGGATTGAGCTAAAGGATTTCTAAATGTTTTATATTGTTGTTTGTTCAGAGGTAGTGGTGGATAAAATTAACCTCAAATTCATAGCATAGAAAATACTGATGGGTATATTTTGTAATCTAAACTCAGAATTTCTCCAACAGTGAAAGATAACCTGTAACATTTTGTTTGAATATAGGTTAATAAATTTTAAAAAACATATCTATCATTTATAATGACAAGATAAAATATTTAAAAATCAGGGTCCATTTTGTATGACAAATTATCTGCTTAACATACATGAAATCCAACATCCATGAGCATTAAGATTAAAATGGAATGCCAAATTATAGTTCAGACTTAAATCTGGTATATATCTGTTATCTTGTGTAATAGTCAGGCCAATGAAGTTAAAAATATGACCTTCAGCAGGACATGGTGGTTCATGGCTGTCATGGCAGCACTCAGTAGGCAGAAGTAGGATTCCTGAGTTCGATGCTGGCCTGGGCTACATAGTGAGCTCAGGACCAGCCTGAACTACAAAGTGAGACTCTGTCTCAAAAAAAAAAAAAAATCTGACCTCCAAAGGAATTGCTACTTAATATGCCATATGCCATTTTACTTCTCTACAAGTAATTTGTATCCAATTTACCTTGAACTTCTAAATTCAGAATTGTCAGAATAATTTCTTGATGAGGAGTGACAGAGACTATATCTTAAAATATATATTAAAATTGAAATTATCATGGATGGGATAGGAAGGGAGAAAGGAAGGAGGCAGGTGAGGATATATAATCAAACAATTGTAGGTCCTTGTGATATCCTGGAAAGAAAGTTTATAGAGATGGAAAATAAAATTAATCAGATCTGCCCCACAGACTTTAGCACAACTAGATGTATAATGTTCAAAAAGGTCACTTAACATCTCAAACATGCATGAATTTATCTCTGACATGAAAACTGTGATTAGGTAGTATTGGTAGATATCTAAAAATATAACTTAAATATCATTTTAAAAATTTTTTTCTCCAGTGGTCTTTCAGCATACACAATAAAGGTGTCCTAAATTAACCTTTCTAGCTACTGAAGTACTAGGCATACATTGTTGAAGACAGCTGTTAAAAGAGTTTTAATGGAAGTCTATGTGAAACAATTTCTGCCTTCCGCACTCTAAATTTCAGACTCTGTATGCCCATGATTATTTTGAATGCATGTAGGCAAAGATGCTTTGTGGAACAGAAAAACAGTTATGTTAATCGAGGTAGTCATTAAATTAGAAAACTAAGAAACTCATAAATATAATTACTCAAAACTATATTGTGCTATTTTTCTTTTAAAAAAATCTTATTAGTACATGTTTACTTTGGTAAAGTGGTTCAGGCCTATACTTTAAGAAGCTGAGGCAGGAGGGCCATGAATTTGAGCCCCTTCTGGTAACTGAGTGAAACCTTGTCTCCAAATAGGCCTAAAACGGGCTGGGAACGTAGCTCAGTGTTAAGGTCCCTGATTCAATGCCAGCATCACACAGACACACTCTAATATGTTTTTTTTTCCTTATTATAATAGAGTAGAAGAAAATACTACTACTATAATCAGTGGGATAGTACGGCAGGCATAGTTCTCATTTATAACCCTGTCTTACCTTGGAACAGTTATGCACCCTTATTTTTCTAACATTGTAAATAATAAATCAGCCTATCCTACTTAAAACTATTCACCATTAGGGCTGGAGGGTTAGCTCAGAGGTTCCGGTGCCTGCCTCGCAAGCACAAGGTCCTGAGTTCGATCCCCGATAACCACATACAATGCTGGGTGTGGAGACTCACACCCACCAGCAATCAATACCACATACCACAGTGCCGGGTGTGGTGGCTCACGCTTGTAATCCCAGCACTCGGGAGGCAGAGACAGGAGGATTGCTGAGTTCGAGGCGTGCCTGGGCTACATAGTGAGCTCAGGGCCAGCCTGAATTACAAAGTGAGACCCTGTCTCAAAAAAAAAAAAAAAAAAACAACAACAAACTATCCATCATTAAATATGTGAAAATACAGCAGACTCTCCTTCTTGACTTTCCCTCTCCCACTCTCTCTCTCTCTCTCTCTTCTCTCTTTCCCTCTCTCTCGCAGTCATCCTATATCCTAAGCCTGTAGGTTTCCTATCTATACAAGTGATTCTAAAAATGTGGTCTCGGGATCCATCCGGGTATGTGCATTACTAGCAGATTATTAGACCCTATTGAATCGAGTATCCTTCTAATAAAAGGGAACATTTCATTCATGTAGGCTTCCAAGAGACACTGAGGCACAGTAAAGTGTGAGAAGCACTGATCTATGCATCTAAAAGTCAAGATCTTGCTGCTATTCCCCAACGTCCTATCAAGAGGAATGTGTTAATGGTCTAAGGCAGACTTCTTTAGTCCCATTCCTAGGAAAAATACAATTATCCTCTACGAAGTTCCTTGGAGGCCATTTGCAGCCAAATACTCAAGATAATCAATTAATATAAAATACTGCTATTTTAAAACTACTAGACATCCAGTGGTGGTCTTGGGTTTGAGCCATATATATTAGGTTCTATACAGGAAAATGAGGGCTGCAAAACAGGGATGGGAGATAACTGTCTGTCGCAAGATGTTCTTGGCGTGTACTCCTGCCAGAGCCAAAGCTGCCATTTCACTGTAGAAAATACTAAGCCCTCACAGCTCAAAGTGTGGGTCCAGGAGCACTGCGGGCAGTGAGAAACGAACTCAGGTCTTCGGCCGGGGCCCGGGGCAGCACGAGGGAATTTTGGCAATCTCGTGACGTTAAGCAGACAAGAAACAAATTTGTGGTTACGAAGGCAGCTGCTAGCGTGGAAGATTCGAGGTTTCTTAAGAAAGAGGAGCAAATGGTGGGCTCAAAATTGTACTTTTTCTCTGAAAGCATTCCCACAGAACAAAAGATTAGAGGCTCCTAACAACCCTGCTGAAAAGCAGAAAGAAGTTTTTAGGTGGACACAAAATCTGAAAGTGACCAACATTGGAGTTCATCATACAACAAGAAGGATGGGCTCTATAAAAACTTTGACTTAGGTGCAACCCACAGAGAATGTCTCCCAATCTAGGAAAAGAACAAGAAATATTTACATTAAGATGTAATATATACCTACATGAACTCAAGTAAGCACAATTCGGGATTGAATTATGGACTTTCAGACATTCTATACATCAAATAATACAATAAATCCTGATTAGAGAAAAGTAACCTCACTTACAAACTCTGGAATTGCCACATACGGTGCTTTACACTGAATGAAATTACTAATCATTCCAGGAAATGAAAACAAAGACCAAATAAACAATATGAATGAACTCATAGATGATCCAGGAATATGAGCTAGAGGAAATCAATTATTAAAGGGAGGATTTCAATAATAAAACTGAAATGCATGTTAGATTTGAACTCTTAGAGCCCATACAAGGCACAATAAGAAATAAAAATTTGGGCTGGAGATTTAGCTCAGCGGTTCTGGCGCCTGCCTCACAAGCACAAGGTCCTGAGTTCGATCCCGGTGACCACATACAATGCTGGGCGTGGTGACTCACGCCCACAAGCAGTCAACCAGCAATCAGCACCACATTCCACAGTGCCAGGCATGGTGGCTCACGCCTGTAATCCCAGCACTCAGGAGGCAGAGGCAGGAAGATTGCTGAGTTGAGGCTTGCCTGGGCTACACAGTGAGCTCAGAGCCAGCCTGAACTACAAAAGCGAGACCCTGTCTCAAAAAAAAAAAAAAAAAAAAAAAAAAAAAAAAAAAAAAAAAAAAAAAAAAAAAAAAAAGAGAAAGAAAGAAAGAAAAATTCATCAGACGGTTCTACCAGCACATTTGCCATAATGAAATAAATAATTCACTAATTGGAAAACACCAGTAGGAAATATCTAATACCTATCACTTAGAGAAAAAGAATACTCCCAATATCAAAAGAGACATATGTATTGCTGTAAGAGACATATTGATATTTATCTCCCTCAGTATAATCCTCCTTGTTTTAAATACTTTTCTATCATTCTTGTCACTCGCTAAGTTCTGAAAATCCTCTTTTATGAGTATCTTTAGTTGATTACAATGTAATGGCTGTTTTGATGTCCAGAATCAATTTGAGACATTTATCTTTCATGGTTATTTCTACTTTAACTTTGAGGAAGAGCCAGAGGTCAAAAGAGAATAAGGTAGATGAAGAGTCACTGTAATAATTTTATTGATTAGACCCTGCTGCACCAAGGTTGTGATATGACAAGCAGTGCTGTCACCTTTGCCCATTTCTCAAGCCCTTTCCTCCGTATACTGAATTCCATTTCTCAAGCCCTTTCCTCCGTATACTGAATTCCATTTCTCAAGCCCTTTCCTCCGTATACTGTATTCCATTTCTCAAGCCCTTTCCTCTGTATACTGTATTCCATTTCTCAAGCCCTTTCCTCTGTATACTGTATTTCAGTGCTCTGGCTTTCATAACACTCTGAGTTCATTCACTTTAGGGTTCCCAAGTACAAACTCAACTCCCACATACCCATCAAGGTCCCCAAAATATCAGCATCTCCTTGATATTGGATCTAGACTGACAGGCTCTTTTCCCATGAAGAATCACTGGGCGATTTCCACTGAGACCTCTGAAGACACTGAGTATTATAAACATAGACCAAAGTTATATCTCCATGGTAACATTCCTTAAAAAGCTTGAGTCTGAATCGGTAAGATCACACAACTCCTATAAAATATATTGTTTGTGATCCATGATTTAAAAGTTTAAAACATGTGCTCGCTTCGGCAGCACATATACTAAAAGTTTAAAACACACCTTCTCTAGGTTGTAATCCAAGCGACAGGCAACTGAATAGGTAGATAGTCTTCACACTGTTACTAAGGTTGAACCTGTGGCTTCACCTACTGAAGACCCTGCCGTTCCATTGGACGGCACTTGGCACCACCATCCACTATGTTCTCACACACACTGTGTGTAATGTGATAATGGTCATGATTTTCTCAAATGGATAAAAATATATTGCACTGTAGTACCAAGAAATACCACAAAATCCAGTTAGGTTAACAATAAAGAAACCATGCTGAATCAAAGCTAGGGGTTCTTCTACACTGGATGCTTCTTTCTCCCTTGAGTAGCCCACATCCAATTAACCTGTGAAGAGGTAAGACATCCTGGTACTCTCGAATCAATTCAAAATATTCATGGTTTCATTTTTCCCAAGCTTCCTGTGAATCACCAGTAAAAATCCTTGCTTTGAAACTAAACTACCTTGATGTGTAGGGTTAGGGTACATGGTGAGTAATGCACAGGATTAGAAGCCTGCTTAACAACTCCCATTGCTTGACTGAAAATCTCCAGGATTCAATCACATACCACTTTCAGACTCTTGCATAGTATCTATTATATAATATACACTGTTTGCTTTAGCTAAAGTGATTATTTTTCTTTTAGTTTCTCATCTACTTTAAGTTGAATGAAATGCATTTTTCTCTATCTGTACAGATGAAATTTACTGCCATGCCCCATCAATCCACTCTTAGGCATTTTCAGTTCTGAATTCTAAGTTTTTATGGACATCATTCTTATAATTGTCCCTTTATTTATACCAAACCTATTTCCATACTCAGATTTTTAAAAATTTGCTATTTCTTCTGCTTATAACAGTCACTCTTTAGCAGTCACTCTCTGTCGCATTATTTTATTTTCTTTATCAGGTTTGTGAATTAGGATGCAAGTAGTAGTAAAATGCTGTGTTAGCACCATGATCCTTTCCAGCAGAATCTAAAGGCCTCAGGGGCTCTGAAATTAGGATGCATAGCTCATTGATTAAGTATTCTCTGCCTTACTGCCCCTCTATCTTCATTTCTTAGAAAAGTTCTAAGCATGTGGCTCGCTATCAATAAATATTTGTTACTTAGCTGTATGGCTAATTCATATAAGAATACGAATCACTTTCAAGGAGTATTATTAAGCTAAATAGTGAAACATCAATAGAAATTAAGCAAAGATGAGAAGGAACCTAAAGCAAGGGATAAGAATTTGCAAAGATATGAAAAAATAACTGTAATAAAATTTTTTTAAAATTATATTGTTTTTCTAAAAATTAATATAAGTGTGGAAAACTTAAAACATTAGATTAATTAATTTTAGATTATTGCAAAATAACAAGTTGTTTGCTGAGCATATACAATTATCTGTTTTCAGTGGAAATACCTTGGGATGTCCTCAATGTAGTTTTTTGAATACATATGAATTCTGTGAAGAAATATACCTTAGTAAAGCCATTAATTTAGTTGTATAATCTTATTACAGTATAGATACATTTCCTACTGGCTTGAATTCAATCTTGTGCATGTAGTCAATAACTCTTCTTTCTCAACCCTATTTATCAATTTAACTTATTTTGACCGCACCAAAAAACCAAACCAAACCAACCAACAGATAACAATCATTCTGCTGCCAGGTAACTGACTTGATCTCATTTTATCGCGTTGTGCTTTTAATTAGCCTTCTCTTTCTAGAGAGATACCTGTGACCTAACTATTCCAAGCTTATTGCTTCAGGCAGTAGCACTTACATAACTTCTTTCCTAAGGGAAATATATCCTGGAATACCAATGCTTGCAGCTTGAGCAGAGATCCATTTATTCATTTAGTCTGATGCGTCTGATTTCATGGCTTTTCTGATCAATGACTTTATCCCACATACTCTTTTTCTGCTTTAAAAAGCCCAACATGATCTGGGCAGTAGTTAATATGGTGCTTTACTGGGTTTTGCTGCACTTCTTTCAGTTTTTCAAGTGGTTTGTAGCCCAAGGTCTTTCGATTTTGAGCTTCTGCCTGCATGCTGTTATCTCAGATAATAATAGGTCCATTTCCTTATTTTCTTAGAGATTTTCCTGCAGTATCATCTTGTTATGTTCTGACTTGGACTGTAAGACACACTCTGTGGGAAAACATAGCTCCTAGAGGAATTAAAGAGTTAGATAAGCTGAGTTCAAACCTAGAGAAGACCATTTACTTGAAGGTGGAGAAAAGGGAGATGATAGATAGCTACTCAGGGTGTCAGGAACATCAAAAGGCAAAATACTCAGGAGCTCTGCTTTATGCAGCTCTTTTTATTTGGCTTCTTCCTATGTGGCTTCTGGTATTTGACCCCCTCCATGGCCGTCTCTGATCTTCATCTTGGACTTCTTCCCCTCATATGCAGTCATATGACTTTTCCTGTTTGGTGCAGGTCAGACTTGTGGGTGTGGAGTTTAGGGACACAAAGATTCTGGTTAAGCATTAAGTAAAGATTTTATGTTGATCACACTACTTGGGTCCTTCCTACTTTAGTGTCTTTGCCTTTGTCTTTCTGATTGATTATTAGAGGCAGAAGCATTGCCCTTAGTTTCTCCATTAACTGATAATAAAGCTCAAATAAAGCTTCATCCTACATTGTTCCTAACTCCCTGTCCCCTGTCCCCACAGTCTCTTCCGAGATAACTTTGTTAACTGCTCTCTCTAAAACAGCCCATGTAATAATCACTCCCAAGTGTCATTTATTCTTTATACTTTTAGAATTGGTCACAACTTGATATTACTTGTGTCTGATCCTGTAATGCATTATTGCCTCTGTCTGCAACTGAAAGATAAACTATGATGAAGATCCTTTAGTTTGTAATGTTCTACTCTACTGCTTAAAATAATGCTCTGCACATAGACAATGATTAAATGCTTGTTGAATGAATGGATGAAATTAACAATCATTGATAGCAAAGAATAGTCTAAATAGCATATCCATAAGGAAGTTTTACTCCAGGAAGTGGAAGGTTAAAAGTGGCTACAAAAGAGTATCATGTGCCGGGTGTGGTGGCTCATGCCTGTAATCCCAGCACTCAGGAGGCAGAGGCAGGAGGATTGCTGAGTTCGAGGCTTACCTGGGCTACATAGTGAGCTCTGGGCCAGCCTGAACTACAAAGCAAGACCCTGTCTCAAAAAAAAAAAAAAAAGAGAGAGATTTGACCATTCTAGTTGAAGAGTTAAAATTCTTCAATTTTTGTATCATTTATTTCAGATTTTATTCTCTGACTTCAATATTTTTAATATTCAGATGCTTTTTTGCAAACTCTCTACCTGCTGTTTCATACAAATGATTACATGCTAAGCTTATATTTTTCCTACAATATGTTGATGTAAGAAATAATTGCTAATAATGTAGTTATCAGGAGGTGCATATGTTGTGATTCATATGTCTTTAATCTGCCTTATATCTAATTTTCATCCCTTTTCTTACACTGCTGTGATCTTTTACCGAAAAGTCTCTAGTTATAAATTTTCTTCTACTTACAATATGTGTGATTTAGCATGTTCATAAACAATAGGGAGATTTACAGGATATATCGTATTAACAATTACGCAAACTGCAGTGTCTCCTGGCTCATTAAAGAATGATTTCTAGTGCACTATCATGATGTGAGGTAATGTCAAAAACAAAACAAACAAAAAACCTAAAAGCAGAGGACAATTTCTGCCTGACGAAAAAGAATGCTTTAGACAATAATCAGTATGACAAAGGAAGACAACTCAAGAATAAAATATGTGGTTATATTATCAGAGACCTTCAAAAATAGGAAAGAAAAGTGATGGTCTTTCAAAGAGTACAGGGCATAGTGAGGGATATTAGAACAAAATTTATAAGAAATAGCCTTGAGAATTCTGCATGCAAAACATGAATATTTTTAACAAAGACTTAGCTTGTTTTTGTCTGGATTATTTTCCTGAATTGCAATAGATTTTTCTCATTTTTTCTTTATTATTGTAGTATCAACTCTTATTTATTTATTGGGTTAGCTATAAAATTGCAGACATTTAGAGAGTTACATAATCCAAATAAAATAAATGAAATAAATGTATGAAGTACACACAGAAGTGTTTTGCATTTTGCTTTTTAATTATTCTCTCCCAATAAGAACTTGCAGACTCAAACATTGGGTGAAAATCCTTCATATCATTTTTTTAAATTTATTTTGGGGAATATGAGCCTATCGTTAACAACTGTACATCATCAAGAGGAAGCCAGAGCATACTAAAATTTAGGCCCTATATATCCTGGGACTTTATCTTCACTAAAATTACTCTTTTTTAAAGGTACATTTTCCGGCTTGGAATGGGGAGTTGATAACATAAAAATCTAAAGTTAACTGCAGAATTAAATAGATAATATATGTGTGAAAGAGTACAGAACTAGTCTTCACCTTACCTTGCATGTTAGATATGACTTAATATTTTTACTATATATTTAAAATGTTAAAATTATAGATATTTTGAGGCCTAATATGACACGTTGACTTATGTATACATTGAATGATGATTGCATCATGGTAGTGCATAAAATATGTTTAAAATCCTCTCATTGGACAATGGTATATCTCCCCTTCCCCTTGCTTTGGTTAATACTGTGTGATAGTAGGGAATTCTAATTTTAAGGTTAGATTTGAAGATAATTTCCATATTTTTTTCTTAAAATTTACCCCACTATCATAAATATTAAGGCATAAATATTAGCCCAGTGCAGCTAACACCCAACCAATGAGGAGGCATATTATCCCCTTCGGTCTGTCATTTCGCAGACTACCCCAAGGTGAGCGTAGGGTGTGTCTGCTTTGCACTGCCACGTGACCTCCTTCCCATAAAAGCTAATACAAAAAGAATCACACAGCTGTCTTCTTCCAGTTTACAGCTATTTGAGTTTTTTTTTATTTTTAAATTTTTAATTTGAGACAGTGTGCTACTAAATTTAAATTAATTTTAATCTCTGAATTAACACATTCTGATAGTCTAAAACTTCAGTATACTTTCATCTCAGATAATTAAAAATGATCTGAGCTTTTCTCTATTTTGCTTGTTTGTTCGTTTGTTTTGACCATCAGATTTTTTCTTGCCTTTCTTTACTTTCCCCTGCTTCTCCTGGATAGGTACAAATTCTCAGTGCTGAATAGTGATATGTACCAATAAACTCAATAAAGATAAACAAAGAAGAAATCATTATAGAAACAAACAAGCGAAAGAACCAACCTGATAATAGTAAAAGTAAAATATGTTTTTATATTTAAACTGTTAAAATGTTTTTAGCTTTTAACTATTGTATGACTAAGTACATAATGTAGTAGATCAACTAGTGGCTGAAATTTTTAAAAACTGTAATAAAACTTGACTTTGTGAAGTTAACCTTAAAGAGTCATCGAACAGAAAACTTCAAATATTTTAAAACCTCCTCAGAAATGGAAAGTAAAATTGCTGCTAAAATGTAAAATTCTGACATTTAAAAGTGAAAAAACACCCTAAGTCTCATAGTTTTCCATATATCATTTGTGATTTACCGGGTACTCATTGACTTTAACTACCTAGTTTATTGATTATAAAATTAAATTCTATTTTGACAGTGTTTTAAAAAATAAATTAGTGTCTATTCTTTTGTGTGGGTAATTTCAATGTTTACCAATTATTGTTGATTTTTATTGACATACTAAAAGATTGCTTTCAAAGTTAAAATTTATATATTAATTGAAATTAAATGGAGTTGATAGGCTGAGACAGATGGCAAGAGTTTTTTTTTTTTTAATTTAGGGCTAGAAAAGGATGCTTCTACAATTGTCTATCCACTTGACTCTTCTGTCTTTAAAAACAGTATGAATAAAATATAATGCTATTTGTTTTAAATGCTGATAATTACAAGTGAGGAATGACCAATCATAACTACATTAACACACTGATGTAAGTACGAAACAGCAAATGGGATTTAGCTATTACCCACAGCTATATAGTGAATCCTTTTTCTATATAACAACATAACTTAAAATTTCAATAATTCAAATTTTATATTATTTATACTATTACTTTTATTTAGTAAATTCTACTGTTCTTTAGCTGTTTTTCAGTGGTTTATTATATTTGTCCCAACCTTTATGGAAGCTACTGTGGACAACAGAGAGGTTACTAAAGTTTATGATGTTTTATATATAAGAACGGTTCATATCTTATGATGTTTTATACATAAGTATTTTCAAAGCTAATCACAAAACCATAAAAGAGACAGGGAAATATGTTTCATTTTTTTGTGAATCTCTACAGTGAGAAAACTTTATGTATTTAATAGCAGCAACAAAAAAAAAAGGAGAAAAAGTGCACATTGTGTACAAACAAATCTCACTATAAATGCAATCCTTTGGTCAGTTTGGATCTGTATAGTGTACGTGACTCTGCATAGGAAGAAGAAATGAAGTGACGGTGGATTTATTTATTTATTTATTTATTCATTTATTTTTGAGACAGGGTCTCACTTTGTAGTTCGGGCTGGCTCTGAGCTCACTATGTAGCCTAGGCAAGCCTCAAACTCAGCAGTCCTCCTGCCTCTGCCTCCGGAGGGCTGGGATGATAGGCGTGAGCCACCACGCCCGGCACTGTGGTATGTGGTATTGATTGCTGGTGGGCATGAGTCTCCATGCTCAGCATTATATGTGGTTTCCGGGGATCCAACTCAGGAACTTGCGCTTGAGAGGCAGGCACCGGAACCACTGAGCTAATCCTCCGGCCCTGAGAGGGACAATTCAGAATAAAAAGAAAGAAAATGACTGTGACAATGCTTTCATTGTTAGTCACATTCTCTGAATGTTTTAAGTCAGGAGGTCTTTTGGAATATAATGCAAATCAGTAGCAGTGGGGGAATTTGAAGTTTCAAAAAAAAAACAATACCTACAATTATTATTATTATTTCCAGTGAGGTGGTATTCAAATATACAAAGAAATACTGCACCTTAAAACTCAACATAATCACCCAGAGCCATTTAGTGAGTTTTGTGTGACCTGTTGATTTATGATACATAATTAGGACTCAGTAATATAAAATGCAGAGTGTTAAGTCTATTGATAATGAATGATGGAAAATTTTGGATATACAGTATTTATACATGTTAAGTGTAGTATTCTACATTATAGTGATGAGTACAAAAGTCTCCTGCTACTGTACTTATCTCAATATTAGTCATATGAAATGGTCCACTATCTTTAGTGCAGCAAATATTGATATGACAGTATTTATGGTCCACTCTGAGGTATATTTTAGAAAGTTATGAGTTCGAAAGGAAAAGAGACACATTCTCACACAGAGCAACTTGATAGCTAGGATATGGATCAGGTTTACAGTTTACCTGTCTCAGTCATTCGTTTTATACAGCTTGCTAAATCGCTTGAACCACAATTGCCCCATTGTAAAGGATTTTGTAACCCTTGGGTTACTGTTACGAATATTTTAGAAAATCAACTTATAAGGGAAGAAGATTTCTTAGTTCTGGTTTGAAGAATTTGAGTTTGAGGTCATGATCCATAGGCTCCGTGGCTTCAACCCAAGACTAAAGTAGAGGGTGTGGGTGGAGCCCAGGTGGGAGCACAATGCTCACTTCAAGGAAAAGAGAGGAAAATGAAGAGGTTGATTCCCACTGTCTCCTTCAAGAGCACATCTTCCACAAATTCAAGACTCTCACTAAGTCCCAATTCTTAAAGATCCTACCTGCGTCCAGTATGCTGCAGGCACGAAAACTTCAGCATAGGGGCTCTTGGAGGACATTTGTCCAAACTATAGCATAATTTCTCAGAGTGTTGATGAAATGAAAAATCAGTACAAAGTGCCCAGAAAATACCTACTTAAACCAGCTAAACCTTAAAATCACAGTTTTATTAATCGTTATGTTTATTCTGATAAAGCCTTTTACAGTGTAAATTCAGCATTTCTTTAGTTGTGTTAATTTTCAGTATATTAAAATCTTTTAATTTATTGAAGTAAAATAATGAAAGTGTTTTAAAAATAATAAACTGTCAAGTGAATTTTCACCAAATGAACAATTCTTTAAGGTCACATCACTGACATAAATATTTGACATTTACTAGCTCTTGATATTTTCTCTCCAACTTTTATCATCCAAAATGAACAATATTTTGTTTTATATTAATTTTATATAAATTGTTAATGCCTATTTATTTAACTTAATTTTATATGTTATACAAATGATATTTTGGAGTAGATGTTCCTTTCTGTATTCTCCTGAAAATTTTTATGAGAAATATAATTTTTATCATGATGTGATAGTTTATTTAAAAATATAAAATGAAATTTGACCATCTAAGTTTGGTCAAATCTGAATTGTTTCCATCCATGAAAATTATAAGATGTCCTTGTAATTATTTGTATATATATAACTTCACTATGATAAATATGTGCCATGTATTTCAGTTCTATATGTTATGTGTTTTATCATATGTATAAACCATATATATGAAATTTGGATAGTATATTTAATCATGTACATGTATTCATTGGAAAAGGTTCCACTGAGGTCAAATTGTTAGCTCATTAGGTCTCCTGATGTTTAGCTTACTAAATAATATCCAATAGCATTCTGAAGTGTTTTTAATAAATTATACTTCAAAAAGCAAGAATTTTCTTTGCTTGTTTCTTATTTACTATTTTAAATATCTAGGCTCTTTTTTTTTAATCTTCTATCTGATACAGAGTGAGAGCTCATGGTGATTTGTGTGGGAGACAGGGCAAGAAGACAACTCTCTGGCAACCTCCAGTCCCCTGTGAGTCACACACCAAAAGAATTAACAACCAACAAACAACAAAATCGGAACCTTGAAGAAAAGGTTGAGCCCAGCTCGACTGTTGCTACTTTGAGCAGCAGCGCCAGGAGGCCCAGTACTCTTAAATTCATTGGGCCAAAGAAGTAAAAGGCTCTGACAGGTTCGAATTTGCATTTCCCTGATGCTGAATAGGCTATGTTGAGAATTTTTCGTATCTGTTTTGCAAATTCGAAGTCATCCTTTGGGAAATAACTATGAAAATTTTAAAGTACTATTTGTGCTGTTTGATAACTTAAAGAATTGTTTTCTTCCATGTCTCAGAAAAAATTTTACTGTTCGATAGCTTGCTTTTTCACTGTTGGAAAATTTTTATTGATTAACTCAATTTTTATATTTGAATGCTATTCACATATAACATAAACTTTTCTTATGATACCTGCTTTTTATTTCTTTCTAAGAAATACTTCAAATCACAAGGCCATGAAGATACCCTTAACTTATTTTGTGCTCTTCTGTAAATGAAATTTTGTTTTTATCTTTCAAAGTTGGCTATAAAATTCAATTTTTGTGAAGTGACAAATTTGCAAGTCTTTAAATTCTGTCCTTTTCTTGTTGAAGTTTGATGATTGGATTTCCAAATAGATGTTCTTCCTTTCAGGTCAATTTCTATAAAACATTAGTCTACATTTTTGATGACTCATTGTTTATACTCTTATTGTGTAAAGCTACACTATTAACAGTATAAAATTCAGCCCTGTAATCTCCTCTTTGATGTTAATATTAATTGATATATGATGCATATTAATCATCTTGAAGGTGAAAATGAAGTACTATAATTGTATCATTTGTTTTTATAATCTATTGGAATCCTATGACTCAAATATACTTTTTTTTTTTCTTTTTGAAACAGGGTCTTGCTATGTAGTTCAAAGTGGCCTTGAAATCACTAGGTAGCCTAAACTGGCCTTAAACTCTTGGCAATCAGGTGCACACTACCACACCCTGGCCAAAATCTATCCTTCATTTTTCCTCAATATACAAAGTCCTGAGAAAAATGGCTTTCCCACTCGTCTTTGCTGTAGGTACAATTCAGTGTCCTATGATTATGGGACAAATATTTTCTAGCTGACCACAAATATATTCCAGCTGTAAAGAGCAGTTATGAGTTGTGGACTGCTTCCTCCATCTGCAAAGCCTTTCTCAGGCTGCATGTCTTGATCTCCTTGGGAAAGGTTTTCTGTTCTAGATCCTATGTGATTAGACCAAAATCACTCAGATAATTAATATAATCTTCCCAATTTTGGTACCAAAGTCCTATATTTAATGTAAGTTAACATACTCATGGGGATTTAAAAGTATATGTAAATCTTCTAGAAGACATTGCACTCAGCACCAAAAACTAAAAACATAATGTAAAAATTCTCACTAAAATATCAGCAAATCCTCTTATTCAATATGTGGTGAATGTTCAGATGTAAAATTTGTTACATTAAATGACAGATTTCTACTCGCCTCCGGCCCTCAGTTTTCCTACTACTCTGCCGATTACTCCTGCCACTCATGGAAGCTGTCTCAGGCATTCTTTTTGACTGATATTGTAGCTGCTTCAGTGTTTTGAGTTGACTCAAAATGACCTTTCTGACTCATCTTAAATTTGTAGAAGAGTCAGAACTTGCACAATGACAGCTCAGGTCAGCAAAGTGAGTAAGGATGTACTCTATGTTTTATTTTACAACAGTGGGGATAAACATTTGTTTAAAAAGGAGTGATCAAAACTATGATGAATATTTAATAAAAAACAACTATGGTAAAAATCCCATCACCACCAATCCCTCTCAAAACACTAAGAAGTTCTTACTCTGTTTTCAAGCATATTTATCCCCCTAGACAATGTTTATTTTATGATTATAAAAATGTTTTTAATGCAAATATTCACTGTGGTTTTGATCATCCTTGAATAGAAACACCATATTTGAGATTTATCCTAATCACAAAATTGTTTTAATTTCACAATCTTTATTGTGTTTCACCATTAACAGCTAAAAATAGAAAAATGATAATCTCAAAAGACACAAAAAGGCCAGAGATTTAGCTCATTGTTTCCCACGCCTGCCTAGCAAGTGCAAGGTCCCTGATTCGATCCCTGGTAACCACATATAACAATACCAGGCATAGTGACTCATGCCCACACTCACTAGTAATCAGTGCCACATACCACAGTGCCAGGTGTGGTGGCTCACACCTTTAATCCCAGCATTCAGAAGGCAGAGGCAGGAGGATTGCTGAGTTCCAGGCTTGCCTGGGCTACATAGTGAGCTCAGGGTCAGCCTGAACTACAAAGCGAGATCCTATCTCAAAAAACCAAACCAAAACAAAAAACACAGGAAAAGCATTACACAAGATTTCACAACAGTTATTTTTATAATACTAAGTGAAAAAAGGAGAAAAAGCTATTTGGAAGGTGCTGGTATTAAACCAGGGCTTTGTATGTGCTAAATGTTTATCAAGTGTTAGCATACATATGGAGGAAGAAAAGCTCTCATATATTTTCAATGATAATATAAACTGATACAGTTATTGAGAAAGTACTTTTATAGTGCTAAACAAACTTACACTACTCATCAATCTATTAGGATTTACCTGAAGAAAATTAAAATATGGTCACAGACAGACATTAATACATGCTCACAGCAGCTATATTTATATTCATTCTAAATTGACAATAACCCAGGTATCTATCAATGATACTTATTTTTTAAACAAAATGTGTTTTAGTCATAGAGTGAACATCACAATACTAAATCAAAAATTTCAACAATAAAAATCAATCACTAGGGGAAGGAAAAATATAATGAGTGTGAAAGAATACCAGACACTTTTGGAAAGTGAAAAATAATTTAAATGTTCAGAGTATCATTGCGAGAGTACATATTATGGATTGTACAATGATTTAAATGCATTTATAGAAACATATCAGCTTATTTTAGAACTAGAAGCACTTTGGAGAGATATAACTGAAAAAAATAATGTTTTATCTCAAAAAGTCTCAATCATTTTAAAGTAACCAAAATTCAAAATTAAAGAAATTATAGCAGCATTTGAATTAAAATTTTAACTTCACAACACACCCAAATTTCATCAGAAAAGTACTAATAAAAAAGGATTATTGAAATTACTTGTGACCATAAAAGTTAATGACATAATTATTGACATAACACTTTGTACTTACTTGAATGTCTATACTCTTTTTTTAAATAATCCCTAAAAACAATTTCTAGTGAGATTTGGAGCAGTTGGAAATCGCATATATTTCTGAAGAGGCTGCATTATCTCAGTCGTGACAATGTCATGAACTT
The DNA here is from genome assembly GCA_004025085.1 of Thryonomys swinderianus. Classification (NCBI taxonomy): domain Eukaryota; kingdom Metazoa; phylum Chordata; class Mammalia; order Rodentia; family Thryonomyidae; genus Thryonomys; species Thryonomys swinderianus. The sequence continues at coordinate 41,634 of PVIC010001515.1, forward strand.
AAGTGGGCTTGGATTAAACAACTTCACCATCATTCCTAAGGTGTTAAGCAAGCCTAAAAGATCTATTTGTACACATGAAATACACCCCCCTTTCTTTCTCTGTCCCTGACTCTTCATTCATCTATGGATGGAAGACCGTCAACCTATTGCACCTTTCTTGATTATTATCTGTTAGTAAAAATCATGCGAATTCTTAACAATGGTAATGTCTCTTGCATTTACTTCTCTCTGATGAATACCTCATACCAAGTTTCTGGAATGTCTGAGAGAATATAAGGCCTTGTTCCTAACACTAGCACGATAAGCAGGAATAACATGGTCATGACCCAGACAACTGTCATCAAGTCATCTGCCAGTGGAACAAAGACCTTGTGTGACAGAACCCCAAATATCTGGTCTGACAAGTAGGCACTAAGCCATATTTCATGTAAAAGTAGCACCACAAAAGGAATAACAATGTATATTTTCACTTTATTAAATACTTGCCCATATTTAAAACAAATTTATCTTACATGAATGCCTCAAGAAAAAGGACCTTAAAAACTATTTTGAATCTAAGATTATATTCAGCTATGTTCAGTTGTATGATCACAATTATATAACATTTAGTAAAGAAAAAACTAAATCATATTGATCAAAATTTTAGTAGTGCATATGTGAATCCACTAATGTAATCAATGAAAAAGTCATGAGGAAAGAAATATATTTATCACCATTAGACTGTAATAACTAGAGAAATTAATTGTCAAAATTCAGTGTAAGTTCAAATTTTTTTTTTTTTGAGAAAGGGTCTTTGTTTGTCATTCAGGCTAGCCCTGAGCTCACTATGTAGCCCAGGCAAGCTTCAAACTCAGCAGTCCTCCTGCTTCTGCCTCCCAAGTGCTGGGATGACAGGTGTGAGCCACTAAGCCCGGCTCAAATTTCATTTCACTGCATGCATTAATCTTCAAATTTCAAAATATATTCAAATTATATATCAACTGTACACATACACATACCTGAAAATAGATTTACTTAAGTGAGTTATATATTAAATATACAAATGTATGTATGTATGTGTATACACACGCACACACACACACATACACACACACACACACACACACACACACATATATATATAAATTGGGCAAGCAAATAAAACTGTCTTTTAATATAAACTACTTTTTACATAGAACTGTTAACATATTTGATGAAGTTTTCATAATATTTGGAATATATTTTAAAATAATTTGTGGATGAGTGGACGCACAGATGCAGAACATGTTGCTAGGGTGCCATCATGCTTGCATGTGATAGAGTGGCACTGTGCTCCTTTGCGAGTGTTGGGGGCTCCTAGTAGATGTCAGGAAGTTTCCGTAGTGAAGAGTTTTTAAACCAAAGTAACTCTGTAATGATGAGGTCATGGTACAGGTAATTATAGATGTTTATAAAGCGCTATCTCAAATAGCATACTGATTGTTTAGCAACTGAATTATGGGTGTCTTTACTAATATTTTGATAGTTTTGATAAAGGAAAGAGCGCAAAGACCATTACTGAAAACTCTTGCTGGTCAAGAAAGAATCAAAATACTGTTCTGAACTGCACAATTATTTAAATCTTCTAAGATCTTTAAGGCAAAAGCCTGCTCAAACTTTCAGATATAAAAGTGTGAAAACCCAACAGTGTAGACAAAAATACCTCAGATGTGATTTACCATAAATATAAATAATAGGTCCAGTCTTAATAACTTATCATTTTATATACATGAAAGTATTTATTAATAGGTGATGTGTACTTTGCCTCATCACTAAAAATTCAATACAAGTAGTTATATTATAGGTAGAAAAGCCAGCTAGACATATGTAGGCAGATAGATAGGACTGGCCCTTGGAAGGGAGCAAAAAAAGCCAGGAGGCTAGTGTTGCCAGAGCAAAAAGCTATCCCACCCATGTAGGATAAATAGCTGTGATTGATATTCCAAATAGACAGCCACCAGATATTCTAAAGAGGGCACCAACCTCCAGGGGTGGAGGGCTGAGACTTTAACCCACCTCCCTGGAAAAGAGTCAGAGTCAAAAATTCCTATTTGATTGTTACTGACTCGATTTCTCATTGGACACTATTCAATCAAAGTTGCTGAAGTAACTATACTTGTCATATACCCATTGGTTAACTATGGTTTGCCCATTTCTTTCAAATCTTATTGGAAGCCCCCACTGTACTCATTGGTCAATTGCAACCTGTCCATGTTTTTTTTTTTTTTTTTTAAATCGTATTGGTAGCCTCCTATTTCAGACCTGCCTCACCTCATGGCTTTGCTCCATAAAAGCCCTGTAAAAGTGAGGTAGGGGTCTTACCCAGTTTCCTGGTTCCCCCTTCTGTCTCTCTTAAGGCAGAGGCTTTCTCTCTCAATAAAATTTTCCTACTCAAACCTCCGTCGTTCCTAAAATTCATTCTTCGAATTTTAGAGAACATGAACTCGCGTTTCTGGTGGAGAGTTAGGCCTTAACTCTCCTGCGTCAGTAATAGGTAGATTTGAAAAAGGAAAAAATACACTTTAATTTTCCTAGGAAATGTCTCACATATATGAATAATATTGACTAAGCTGCAGTGAGATTTTAACTAGACAGTACACTAAATCTATGTTTCGTTTCTGTGCAAATCTTCTGATCTCTGCTTAGAAAGATGAAACTGTTTATAAGAAAGGCAAATCTGGATGTATTCTGCTTTTTAGAGATTCAATGGTTTATTTAGATTTTAATATTTATTTATTTATTTATTTAGAGACAGGGTCTCACTTTGTAGTTCAGGCTGGCCCTGAGCTCACTATGTAGTCCAGGCAAGCCTGGAACTCAGCAATCCTCCTGTTTCTGCCTACTGAGTGCTAGGATTACAGAGGTGAGCCACCATGCCGGGCACTGTGGTATGTGGTATTGATTGCTGGTGGGTATGAGTCACCATGTCCAACATTGTATGTCGTTACAGGGGATCAAGCTCAGGACACTGTGCTTGCAAGGCAGGTGCCGGAACCACTGAGCTAAATCTCTAGCCCCGTAGATTTTTTTATTTCTTATGAAGTATTTCTATTAAATCTATCTCACTCAGGTAAGCTTTATCTTCCTTTCTTAAAGAAAATCCTTTTGAATCAGATAATGCTGTTAAAATATAGATTGGGATCATTTTTTACAGAATGCTACATTAAATATCTTTGAAAACATTCAAAAATTGTGCATTTACCATCCTCAGCTAATACTTCTGTGCTATTAATTCTTAACACTTATTTTATTTTATTTTTGAGACAGGGTCTCACTTTGTAGTTCAGGTTGACACCTGTTTTTTTTTTTCCTTTTCATCTACAGGACAAGACTAAAAGACCTTAATCTGTACATTATTCATTTTTCCTGAAATATGTAAGAATAGCTTTTACCAAGAAATTTACTTTTATTTATTTAAAATTGATTTTATTGATAAATTTTATATACACGTTGTGACCACAATCACCATTTAGAATTTGTTCCAGTACATGACACTATTTAAAATTGTAGCCAAGGTAAGCTTCTCAAACTCAGCAATCCTCCTGCCTCTCCCTCCTGAGTGCTGGGATTACAGGCTTGAGCCACCACACCCAGCACTGTGGTGTGTGGCATTGATTGCTGGTGGGCGTGAGTCACCATGCCTGGTATTGTTGTATGTGGTTATACCAGGGATAGAACCAGGGACCTTGCACTTGTTAGGCAGGTGGCAGAACCACTGAGCTAAATCTCCAGCCTGACACTAATTTTATTCTTATATAAATGTTTTCTCAATTTTTAAAAATTACTTACTTGATTGCTCGAGACTAGGTTTAGTTTTCAAATTTACAGTACTTCTCAATCTTTATTAAAATGAAAATTACTCTTGTCTTCATTAGTAAAATGTTATCATTTATATTTAAATGTTGATGGGACAAGGAGCTAATAGTTCTTTATACCTCAATGTTATGAATTCAAAGCAATAAAATTTTACTCCTGGTCTCTTATTCCTTTGTAGATATTTAGCACCTGTTTTTTTTTTCTTTTCATTTACAGGACAGGAATAAAATACCTTAATCTGTATGTTATTCATGTTTTCCTGAAATACGTAAGAATAGTTTTTACCAAGAAAGTCACTTTATTTAATTATTTAAAATTGATTTTATTGGTAAATTTTATATACATGTTGTGACCACAATCAACATTGAGAATTTGTTCCACTACATGATACAACTTAAAATTTGAAAAATTTGAAAAGAAGTAAACAAAACTTTTTTATACAGGGGTAGTGGGGTTGAGGGTGCAGAGAAATGGGAAAATGAGAAAGTCATTTTAAAAAAGTACTATAATCAGAGTACTATCCTGGTACTATCAATAGCTCTAGGAATAAAATATAGAAAAATAAATGGTTCATTTTGAGATGGAAAAATGTTAGAAGGTCTACCTGGTAAATAAACTAACGTAAGATTCATTAGTAATAGGTTTCAGCAGCTATACTATCTTGAGGTATTTCCCAAAAATATAATATGGGGATTTAAAGACTAAAAGCACTTGTGTGTGTGTGTTTGTACGCACGCGCGCCCATGTGTGCATGCGTGCATGCGTGTGTGTGTGTGTGTGTGTGTGTAGATTGATGAGGCAAGGTGGAAGAAATTGAGATGAAATAGTTGAACACTGTAATATTTGCTAATGGCAGTGTCTAATTCAAGGTACTCACTTATAATGCTGATTTGGGTTACTTAGAATAATTGGTGTGCTTGACTGTGAGTGTCCAGTCTTCTAGACCTACTGCTCCCTTGTTAGAAGTGCAGCAGAGTTAAGACAGCAAAGTAAAATCTCATGTTTCTTCCAGATCATCGCAGTATCTAGTCCTTTGCAGCAACATCACTGCTGCCATCATCCCCGAGTGCTGGTTGTCTTCCACCTGCGGGTAAACATGCGACCACATTCCCGCTGTCCCTCTAGTAGTAAGGGATCTAGTCCTGCCGATCCGTGGATGCCATGGGACTGTGCTCTGTTCATCTCTGCCGAGGCCTCACCTTGTCAGTCATGACGATAGATCTCCTCAGTATTCTGAACTCTTACACTTTAGCTTATTCCCTTTGAGTTAATTGGTCCAAAAGGACCAATTATGTTCCTACTTAGAGTATCTCTCAGATTACTGTATTTTTTTTCCTATTTTTTTCCAGCTCAGCTTCCTGGAAAGAATAATCTAAATGCACTTCTCCCATTCATTAACAATTAAATTCATTTTTAAAAAAGCATTACATAGCCAGGTGTGGTGGCTCATGCCTGTCATCCCAGCACTCGGGAGAGACAGGAGGATTGCTGAGTTCGAGGCTTGTCTGGGCTACATAGTGAGCTCAGGGCCAGCCTGAACTACAAAGCGAGACCCTGTCTCAAAAAAAAAAAAAAAAAGCATTACATGTATATGTTGCTCTAGTCACTGTTCTAGATGCCTGGGGTGTAGATATAAGACACAGATTTTCATATAGAAATAATAAGTATACTGATGGCACAAAATGTCTACGCTATACAGTTCTTAAGAAGCCCAAACAAGAATGCATGATTAATGTTCAGTAGCCAATGAAAGTAAATTTGAGCTGGGTTTAGAGGCAAAGAAAATTGTCAAAAAATGCAGATTCTTCAAACAAACAAAAATATTCAAGAAAATTGAAACATTAGAATTTATAGTACTCACTATAGACACCCGAAGGAAGAACCAAATGCTGTGGTATATCTGAACAACAGAGATTTATTGAATGATAAAAAGAAAGACCCTATCAAACCTTGTAAAGAAATGAAAGCAGAAAATAAATTGAAATGAAAGCATAACATATTAATTGAATTTTTGTTTAAGTGCCTTTTGCTAAACAAAATTAGTCAGATATAAAGGCTAAATACTATGTGTTTCCATCTGTATTTTAGAAAAGAACAAACGGTAGAGACAATGAAAAAATATATTACTGGTTGACAGCGTTTAAGAGGACTGAGGGAAGGATATATAGGTAAATCATGGAAGAGTTTTGAGACAATAAAACTGCTACACATAATATCATAATGCTAGATATTTATTTCTAGAAACACATTAAACCATACAGTACAAAATAATCTTACATACAAAGTGCAGATGTTATTTCTTAAATATGAAATTGATTCAACAATTTAACAAATGTAATATATTTTAGTATATGTGCTGCTGAAGCGAGCACAACAAATGTAATATATTAATTCAACATATTAACCAAAAGAAAAACTCAGAGTAAAAGCTTACCTACTAATCACTTTTTAAATGTTTTCTGGTCAATTTTTCTATTCATTTAAAAGTTTTTCTTTTTAAAGATGAAATACACTTTTAGAAATCAGTAGCCTCAAGCAAGAGTGGAATAATACGAATACTGATCATTTTCTTTATTTTTTCATTGGAATGGGGATAAGAGGAAAAGAGTGAATTCTTGGTAGAACTGGCCTAAAATGCAGGTTTCATATAGTGCATTATGAGTAGGAGTTTATGGGAGAGGACTTGGCTCACACCACAGTGAGTGCGATTTTATTGAAATGTTAAAAGCGTCGTTAATAGTTACCTTCAATGACAATAGTTTCATATATATTATAGAAGTTTCAGGAACTTTTAAACAATACTAAGTAAGTTCTTCCCTTAAGTATTTTTGAAAATTCAGTGAACATTAAAGAGTGAGATAGTGCTACACAGTGAAGAATTTTTTTTCATCATCTACTTCTATAGACATATTCTGGAAATTTAAGAAACTGAATTGCTTTTTAGCTTTCTTAGCACATAAAGAACTACTTCATGGCCCATATCAACTCAGTTTTGCCATGTTACCAGTGATAGTTTTTGGACCCCGCCCCATCTCACTGGTCAGCCAACCTGGACCATATGACTAGAGAGACTCACTCTCACCTGAGGACCATTGTGTCCTGTTTTCCTTCACAAGCGCGTTCATGAGTAACTGAGGCAGCAATCCGAAACTGACACCATGTATCACTTATACCACAAAATGGTGAGATACGCAGATGAGAGAATTAAAACTATTATTTAATAGATTGATTTTTGAAAACCCATTTTAAACATTTACTTAAAGTATTAATGCTTTTAAAAACCTAAAATACCATCAGATAATTGTTTAATATCATTCCTTAATTCCTTTAGGTACTGCAACTCTTTCATCAAGGAAAAGCATGCTCCCATCAATTAAAAAGTGAAAAAGAAGATACACCTGGAGAACACACTAATAAATGAAATAAATAGATCACAGCTATGCAAATACCGGATCTTTTCTTTAGAAAAGATCATACATTCTAAAACTCATTTATATCATATGATAGTTTCTGTAAAATAGGAAATATCCAAGGGAAATTTGGTGTGGGAACATAATGAGGGGAAATTAATTAAAAATGAAAAAGAACATAAATGGGCATTAAGGATCATCATACAATCTTCTAAAAAAATGTTCAACTTTCTAGAGGTTTGCTTGAATTGCTCTCTTGTGTTTCATACGTGGATAACTACCTTCTCTTTCCAGCATTAAGTAGACCAGGCAAACAGGAAACCAAATTCACTGTGAGTAATGTATTTGGTGATTGCACAGTGAATCATCAACACAACATTACAGTGTTTTAAAGAGATTTAATCTGTGTTTTTTGCAGATATTCTTAGACTTAAGATTATCCAAGGGAACTATAGAACTAATTAGATAGATAGATGATAGATATAGAACTAATATATATAATATATAATATATAATATATATATATATATATAATATATATCTGGCAGTGTATATGTGTAGGAGAGTCTCTGCTGTCAAGCTTACCATTATTTCTTGATGGAAAATACTCTTGATCTGAGCTTTCTTTTCCAGAGTCATATATTTCTTAGAATCCTAGTAGATTTAGAGATAAACTACAAGTTTTAGAGATAAACTACAAGTTTTAATATCACCCCAATGCCTAAAGAACAGTTTCTTTCCTTCTAAATTAGCAACGAAGACACATCTTAATTGTACTGGAGCGTTACTAGTGTTTTGTTCTGAGGTTCTTGTGCTGTCTTTGAGTATATCATTTGTGAGCAATGATTCCTCTAACCTGCCCCAGTGCCTGTATGTCTCAGGAATGCAGGCAGCTTCCTGGGAAATCAGTTAGTGTTAGCTGTGTAGTGTGGATTTGCAGCAGCAGTGTCCAGAGTGGCTAGTCTGGATAATACTCACTCTGACAACACTTTGAAAATAGCAAGGTAACTTGGAAAAGTATAGAATTGTCTTGAGATGTCACGTCCTCCAGCAAAATTCACAATACTCTTCCCAAAGTGACAAAATTGAAGCTAAATTGTGATGTGATAGAGTGAAGCAGCTGATATATTGTGCACAAAAATTACTACTCAGTGCCCACCAGAAAAAAAAAAAAAACACAGAACTATAGCAGCAGTGAAAGTCCCAACTCCAACTCAGTAAGAAGAAATGCTGACTGAATGGGGGTAAGTAATTATATGTGCTGTGCTCCAACCTGGTCATATACACTAGACACACATGCACGTATTTGGGTGATCCTAAGCCCAGGATTTGATCTGAGACAGGTTCCCCCTATGTTTCAAACTGCACGGGCGGACCATTCATTTGGGATTCTTCAGCCTCACCCTCCCAAACCCTGATGTGATAGGCCTTCAATATCCAACCCAGCTCACGATAACAGTCGTTCTATTTTTATGTTTTTGAGACAGTGTCTTGTTATGTACTTCAGGCAGTCTTTGAGCTTCCTGTGTACCCAAGGTGAGCCTGGAACTTTCAGCGATCCTCCTGCCCCAGGCTCCTGACTGCTAAATTACAGATACGTGTCACCACACCCGGTGACAGTCTTTTCAAACTATAAAGGAGAGACAGAATGGTGGAGACTGTGGATATGTTACTAGGTGAAACATTATAAATGCTTTTTAAATTTTTCAGTATTAAGATTGAGGGAAAGTGGGTTTGCCATAAGGATAGTTAAACATTATGTGAAAATGTTGGTTGACATACTTCTATTATTCTACAGTGATTTTTAAATGATGTACATTTTTGAAAAATAACATTTCTTTACAGTTAAAAATGATTGTTATAAAAAGTTAAAATATCGCAGACTTTGCAAAGATGTTTGAAATTTTTCCATACGTGTGATGGAAAAATGGTTGTACTTTAGGGTAATTTGAGGAAAATATTGCTATGAGATAGCATAAAATATAAAAGTTTATACTCCTCAGTTAACTTTACATTTATAGTCTGATACTTCATTTTGCATAAAAAGCTTAATTTGAATTTCACTCAGTACTGTTATTTATATAGTTATTATTGACATATATTTTATTGTTCTGCAACTGAAAATGCTTTGGACAATGCTGATGTGGACATGTTTTAAGATGGATGTGCGTATAGTTGCCAAAAAATAATGGTGTACACACTATAAATCTTTAGTGCTCTTGACTGAGTCATTGACTGGATTCTTAAATATGGACATAAAAAAGATTAAAATGAATTGTGAATCCTTGAAGACTTAGTTTGTATTGTGAGGAGGCTGGTGACTTTTGGGGCTACTGCTCTCATCTGCATTTCTTAAAATGTGAGAGTGGATATTCACCGCTGTCTTTGGCATCCATCTCACAGAGAGATGGTGGGTGGGACTCTAGCTGCACCGAAGAAATGGACAGTTTCTCTTCTGCTTCCATATAAAGCAAAGGTTCTTTTATATACTCACCTGTTTTCCCTAATTAGACTATCTTAAAAATAATTTTATCAATATGTATAGCGGCTACTTTTCACATTGCTTTCAATTTCAAGCACAAAGCGCAATCCACTGAATGTGAGTGCTGTGGAGACTTCGAATTAACAGAGAAAAATAATTCAATTTCAAAAAGAAAATAAGTTTGATTCTTTTAAAGAGGATGAAGTATCTTTATGGCTATATTTTTGAGTTTTACAAAAGACAATTTACTGTATTTTCTAATAGTACACATATCTGTCTTATTTTACGAAAGGAAAATGAAAAGAACAGAAATAAGAGGAGTATATTCAACAAGACAATTAGATGATTATAGAAAGTAGGGCAGACAAAGGAAAGAAATACTGAGCTATCAAGGTAAGGTAACTCCTGGGTATGTTACGATTAATAAGATGCTTTCTCTTTCATCTTAGGTACATATCTTAGATGGTTGCCATCTGGGAAACCATAACAAAGTGTACCACCAACTGTGCAGCCAGTAAACAACAGAAATTTATAATCTCATAGTTCTGGAGGCTTAGAAGGTGACAGTCAGGGTAAGAAGAAATTCATGGATGGAGACTTTTAGTTGGGGGCTGAAGCTATGCTGAGTCAATAATTACATTCATTGGACCTAAATTTTTAGGATTAAATCACATCCACAAGGTTCCACATTGTATTCGTTTCCATCATGCTGATAACTAGGTTTCAACAGAAGAATTTCTGGAGGAATGCACATATTTAGACAGTAACAAGACATGGAATTGGAGACTTCTGGTAACTGACCACAGAACTAGATGAAATTAAACCCTGTATTGCCTTGAAAACTGAAAATTATCTTCTTGTTCCTTAGATTTAAATCCACAGTAATAACAGACAGTCTAGTTAGGTAGCACTATTTCAATATAACCACACTATAAATACCAAATGGCAAAAACCCTCATACTGAATTAAAGGAGCTATGCTTCCACCTCCTGAAAAATATCCTTTATGCTTTTAGTTTGACAAATTCAGCCACATAGATCTGTAAACTTGCTTTCTTTGCAATTAGATTTCTGTATTTATTTATTTTTCCTATTTTTGAGGGTAAGTGTGGTCCATCAGTTTTTCAAATGTTTACTTGTAGAGTTCCAAATTCTGAAATACTATATGCATTTGTTGCAATCTGTGGAATAAACTCCAAAGGAAAACTACAGAACCTACAATATTTTTTATTAAATAAAAGAAATATAAGGTATTGTATCAAATAACTACAACAAGGGTCATTTCAAGATGCATAGGGTTTCTACAAGCTCATTTTGACACTAACTTGAAGTATGGGAATGGTTCATGATCCAAAATATATCACCTAAAGAGAAGCAATCCTCTGTAATCATGAATCTCAGAAATTAGAGGCAAGATGCATCAACATGACAGTATTATTCGATAATAACTGAGTTTTTGTTTGGTTTTGAGTGAGGTGGAGGAGTTCTCACTATTAAGGCTGGTCCAGGGAGCTATGAAAATTTACTACAAGAGGCGACCACCATGAGGTGACTTTAGGTTTGTTGATCATGAGTTGTTTCCATACCCACAAAGTATGTCCCCTACAACCAGTGGTGTTTTATTTCCAATCCGTTTTTGAATAAATGTTCCTTTCTTCCTCTTTCTTATAATGTAAAATTCCTCTCATAAAGCTTTTCATAAGTTAAAAAAGAAATCTTTGTGTTCTCTGAGTCCTTCCAGCAATAGAAATTTTAATTTGATTATTGCATAATTAATGCCAGTACAACCCAAAAGCTCCATAAATAACAAAAAAGAACTAAAATAACAGTGAGGAAGTGGATTAATGGCATAAACTAAAAAAAAAAAAAACACCGAGTCTGGGAATGTAGCTCAGTGCTGCCACATCTGGCTGGCAAGCACAGGTTCTGTGTTTGATCCTCATATGCAAAAACAACCAAAACAACAACAACCTATTGAGTTAATGTGGAGTAACTTGGAGGCCCTCAAAAGTATATAGATGCTGCAGGGACAGGAGGATTGCTGAGTTCACGGCGGCTTGCCTGGGCACCATAGTGAGCTCAGGGCCAGCCTGAACTACAAAGCGAGACCCTGTCTCACAAAGCAAAAAAAAAAAAAAAAAGTAGATAGATGCTGCCTGTCCAAACTGAGGAAATAAAAATTAATATGAGAAAAAGAAGTATTATGTAAAGCATTATGCTATAAAGTATGAAAGAAAAAGCATTGTTGGATATCTTGGCAATATGATGTAAATGCATTTGACTCAAATGCATCAATTTCTAGAATAAAGCCAAGAAGAGTAAAAAGTTAATAGTGGAAATTCTCAACTAACTTTACTAAAACATATTTGAATATGAAGGACTGGCTACAAACTATCAGGTCTTGTAGAATTTATTTTGGCTAGTTTTTGATAGATTTTTGATTTTATATTGTTTTTGCATATTTATATCTTAATTGCTCATAATTACATAATTCTATAGACTATACATGTTAAAATGGAGACTAATGTTCTTTTTAGTGAGTAATGTTGGAATATATAATTCAATTTAAATGGACTCTTCCTTTTACGGAATTATTGGAGTGTAATTCCTTTAAGTAGGACTTTTCTATGTGAGACCTAATTATAGAAATTAGTAACAGGAAAATAAAGACCTTTTGAATGAAGAGTAGGGAAAGAACACTTTCCTTGTCTTGTCCATCTTTAAGCTTGCATTTATTATGACCTGAATTATTTTCTCCCTAAAGTTGAGGGATGAATCTCAAACTCTCAGTTTGATAGTTTTTCCAGATGAGGCTTTTATGAGATAATTTCATTTTGATAAAGGCACTAGGGTGGGACTTTCTTAATGAGATTAGTGACTTTAGAGGAGGAGGAAGAAAAAGTGATCTCTCCCTTTATCTCAATGTGAGGACAAAGTGAGAAGAAAACTCTAAAACCTGGAAAGAGTATCCTTCTTATAACCTGACTACACCGAGGCATTGACCATAGACCTCCATGCTCTAGGAAAAACAAACATCTATTGTTTTCTCATTATCTTCTACATTGACATTTATTACATGACATTGCTACCAAAACAAATAACAAGTTCAATAAATGAATTCACAATGACAGATTTCATTTTGACTCAGGGAATTTGGAGGGGGAGCATATTGCTCAGAGTGATAAAATTAGAAGTCACCTGTTCCTTACTACGGAAGCAATTTTGAACTAAAACTCCATCTATACCTATCAAGTCTATGTAAATATTTTACTGCAGCTGGAGCTAAGATGGTCCTTTTCATGCACTCACATTTAATGTTGCTCTACACGTGGAAAGAATTCCCAATGCATCTCCAAAGCTGGAGACACAATGAAGAGTGCTAGCGTGTGTCTAGCAAGATTTACGTGGGAGGGCTCAAAGTTTGTTAATTTGTGTAACCGAAACCGGGTGTGGTGGCTCACGCCTGTAATCCCAGCACTTGGGAGGCAGACAGGAGGATTACTAAATTCGAGGCTTGCCTGGGATACATAGTGAGCTCAGGGCCAGCCTAAACTACAAAGCAAGACCCTGTCTAAAAAAAAAAAAAAAATTGTGTAATTGATAGTTAGGTGTTAAGAGGAGTTAGTTAAATCATTCTTGGCCAAACAATGACTTTGCCCTTTTCCCTCAAGTCATTTATCATTGCATATGAATAACAGCATATTTTAATTTAAACTATACAGTGTGGTTTTATATATATCATACTAATCCGAGAGATAATGCTTTTGTTTTCATAAATAAATTATTTGTGGAGAACTGAAATACTGGTAATGTCACCTAATCATGTCCATGAGCATAGTCAGTCATGTGCATTTCATAAAGTATATGTACCAAAGCTGCAGAAATACCTTTTACATTGAGTAGGCACTAAATATAGTTTTTTTTTGTTTCTATTTTTACTTTTTTATTTGTTAGAATTTATTCAGGTCACTTAATTCTGTTAAGAAATTTATTTTTTAAAGCAAGTTTTACAAAATTAAGGCAAAATTATATATTGAAAATTTTATTGCAAGCATAAACATTTCTATATTTTCCAATATTTTCTACTGCACTAAAGTAGAGAAAAATAGTACTGGTATTTATTGGTGAATTTTATATAGACAGTCTTGCTGATTCTCTTATTTATTCTGAAAATTTATCATGTATAGATAGCTACTTGGTACCATTTTTCTATGTAATATTTATTCCCCTGTTTTTTTTTGTTTTTTTGTTTTTTTTTTTATACAGGGTCTTGCTTTGTAGTTCAGGCTGGCCCTGAGCTCACTATGTAGCCCAGGCAAGCCTTATACTCAGCAATCCTCCTGCCTCTGCCTCCCAAGTGCTGGGATAACAGGCTTGAGCCTGATTGCCAGTGGGCATGGCCACCACTCCCAGTATTGTTGTATGTGGTTTCCAGGGACTGAACCAGGGACCTTGCGCTTGTGAGGCAGGCACTAGAACCACTGAGCCAAATCTCAGGCCCTCCCCTATTTTCTTTTTGAAGAGAGTTTATGAATGTTCTTTACTTTTGGAACATTTTCTTACTCAACTTTTTATTCCTCTCAACTCTTTTCTTTGAATAGATTTTGTGATTGTTTTGTTTTGTTTTGTTTTTTTGAGATAGGGTCTTGCTTTGTAGTTCAGGCTGACCCTGAGCTCACTATGTAGCCCAGGAGAATTTTGAATTCACTAGTCCTCCTGACTCTGCCTCCCTAGTGAGCCACCATGCCCAGCACTGTCTTATGTGGTACTGATTGCTGGTAGGCATGAATCACCAAACCTGGTATTGTTGTATGTGGCTACTGGGGAAACTTGCCTTTGCAAGGCATATGCCAGAACCACTGAGCTAAATCCCTGGCCCAATTTTTGTGAATCTTGATAATCAATGACTTCATCCTTAACAAATTCTGTATATTTCCAGTTTTCATACTACATATATTTTTCTTTCTGATTAAAGTAAACTTTCTCTAAATTGTAATCACCAACATATAAATGGATAATTATATAACAAATTGATAACAATTCATGTTCATCTTAGCTAACTGTACATCCCATGTTTTATTTTCATGCATAAAATGGATTTTTAACATTTATTTCCTATAGTCACTATAGGCATTTTAAAAACCACTTAATTTTACATTTTTGATAAAAATGAATAATATAGACTTTAGCTTCTTGAAATTTTGCAGACTTTATTAGAAAATTTGAGAAACATGAAAAGGAAATCTAATTTATAATCATATCTTACTAAAGTGGTAATCTGGTGGAGTGTTGACTGACTCTGAGGCCTGCCCCAGGGTAGATAGGCAGAGCTCACTTCTGAGAATGCATGCGAAGGAAGAGCAACCTTAGTACTACATGGTCCCTTGACCCTTTGTCTCTGCAACTGTTATCCTGCGGACCACAGCAAATGATTTTATTCCAACACAACCGTCACTGTGAAGTTTCTGCCTTCCAGCTGGCCAAGCATAGCTTGAGTTCCCTGAAATCAGGAGCCCAATTAAATTTCTCCTTCTTCAAATTGTGGGTTTGAGGTATTATGCCTTAGCAATGAGAAATCTAATACAATAATTTTTTTTTTTTTTTTTTTGCGGTACTGAGTATTGAACTTGGGTCCTGATGCTTCCAAGGTAGGCATGGTACCACTTGAGCTAAATACCCAGCCAATAGATTCTTATTCTTAATCATGTTTTTATTTCTTAAAGTATTTTGACAATTAATGTAGTTCCATAAACGTATGGTTGCTTTTAATCTAGGTTTTCAAAGTTATTGATGTATAGTTATTTAAAAAAAAACAATTATATTTAAAATGCCTAATTGGGGCTGGAGGGTTAGCCCAGTGGTTCCGGCGCCTGCCTCGCAAGTGCAAGGACCTGAGTTCGATCCCCAGTAACCACATATAATGCTGGGCGTGGAGACACGCCCACCGACAATCAACACTGCATACCACAGTGCCAGACGTGGTGGCTCATGCCTGTAATCTCAGCACTCAGGAGGGCAGAGACAGGAGGATTGCTGAGTTTGCGGTGGCTTGCTTGGGCACCATAGTGAGCTCAGGGCCAGCCTGAACTACAAAGCGAGGCCCTGTCTCCAAAAAGCAAAACAAACAAACAAACAAACAAACAAACAAATAAATAAATAAAATGCATAATTGAATTTCGTTCTTTCCCTTTGTCATTCAAATTTGGTCTTCAAGATCTCTTTTTTCTTTCTTATATCATAGGAATATTTTTATTTTCACATTCAAAGTTTGTCTTTCACTTAAGCCACACAAATTTTTGTTTGCTTAATTATTTTTTATTATTTATTTTTTTAAGTTGAGTTTTGATATGCTTTAAGTATATGTTGTGATCCCATTCATTGTTGACAATTTATACTATATATGACATATCTTGATTCTTCAAACCTCCCTTCAGCCCCCCATTTCCCCTACATATATAGCTTTGTTTCCACTTTTCCTCTTCAGCTTTTCTTTCTTTTCTTTGCTTTCCCCTGCTTTCCCTCCCAGGTTCACCTTCCTGTTTGAACTTTTTCTTCCTATTTCACAATATGTATTTTACATTTTATAAAATTGTAACTCATTGACACCTAGAGTTTCTACCACTGGAAAAATGATATGTTATTTACTCATGTGTGTCCTATTTATTTCACTTATGAGCATGGCCTTAAAGTGCATCCATTTAACTGTGAGAGTCTCTAGTTTATCATTCTTTATGGCTAAGTAATATCCCATTTCATTAAAAAACATATTTTCTTTATTTGGCATTGGATGAAGATGGCAGTCACAAATTTGTATGCACCAAATACTTATATATCAGTGCCGGGCGTGGTGGCTCACACCTGTAATCCCAGCACTTGGGAGGCAGAGACAGGAGGATTGCTGAGTTCGAGGCTTGCCTGGACTACATAGTGAGCTCAGAGCCAGCCTGAACTACAAAGCGAGACCCTGTCTCAAAAAAAACAAAAAACAAAAAACAAAACCTAATGTATCCAACTATACAAATAAAATTATAAAGAACACAAAAACCAAATAAACACTAATACAATACTAGTAATAAACATAAATATCCTACTATCACAAACAGACAGATCAACTAGACAAAAAATCAACAGAGAAATACTAGAACTGAGCCAAACTTTTGAACAAATGGACTTAATAATTGTCTACAAAGTATCATGGAGATCATTAAGCCATAGAAGTAATAAACATTAGAGTTTCAGTTGACATTTCCTGCTGATTGAAGTCTTCTAACCATCTCCTGAGCTCATGTTCATATGATGGTATCGTGTCCCTCAAACCAGGTGTCTGTTCCCTAACAACCTCACGGAGAAATATAAGCAATCAGTTCAGTCCATGCAATACCCCTGACTCAGAAGATCTGAATAAAAATATAAATGGTTTTGAGTTTTAGAATACTTGGTTATTTATCCATAGATAGAATGAAAGTAGTTTGATAAAAAGAATAAGGTGTCTATGTAGCAAAAACCTAAATTATGTGATACTGGCCTTCAGAAAGAGCAGCCAGTATACTAGGGGGTGTCTGTAGAAAGACTTTGTAAGATTGTTCTCAAGGTTTGTGTCCTTGAGAGCTCAAAAGAAAATGAAAAAAAAAAAGTGGAAGATGAAACCAAAACATGAAGAAAGAAAAATATTAAATAGAGGCACAAAGTTTTAAAATATTTTCACCTACAATACTGTGAAAAAACACAAAATATATGTAATGAGTAAATGGATCCAATAAAATTATTTCCAAGATATAGAAAACATAAATATTTTAGATGAATTTTCTGTGATACAACAGAGATACATTCAAGGAAGATGTACTCATTTGCTTAGCAGAATAATCTAAAGTGACAAGGTTAGCTGGGTTTAAAAATAAAACCATGTATCATCCTAACTTTCTACCAGTAGAAATTTCTCTAATTTGGAAAGGACCTTAGCTTGAGGTGGAGATTATAGATATTCTAAATGAAATATTCTTTTGGTAAAGATGAAGCCACCGTTTAACTATAAAATCTGTTTGATCTTCACAGAAGTTTTAAAGTGGCAATGCATATACCCTTTCCAACAGACAAAAGTTTTTTCAATGGTTTGATTTAAAAACATTTTGGGTGAAAATTCAAAGCTTCTAAAATATGCCAGTGCTTCACCTTCAGTAGTTTCACAGCAAGTGTGAGGTAGTAAGCGACTTCTGATAAAAACTGTGCTTGTGTAGCTCATGAAGGAATGACCTCAATTTTTATGAAAATGAACATGAAGATTTTGTGGTATCTGTAGGATCTTAGGAAGAATGGAGGAGGTAGATGATTAATAAGGATTTTTAGATTACCACATTTTGGGAGTTAAAGAACAGCTAATTTTAAAAAGTCCATTTTTTCCCCCAGAAAGCAAGGTGAATTATTCAGGAAAACCTAGAGCCAAGAGGGTTGAGCAAGGATCCTTTAAGTATTCTCAGAAAGCCATCAACAACTCAAACATCACGTGTGACACACTGATTTCAGATCCTCCTTCTTCTTTTTTTTTGGACAGGATCTTGCTTTGTAGTTCAGGCTGGCCCTGAGCTCACCATGTAGCCCAGGCAAGCCTTGAAATCACAGCAATTCTCCTGTCTCTGCCTCCCGAGTGCTGGGATTACAGGTGTGAGCCACCATGCCCAGCTGAGTAGACAGTTTTGACAAACATCATTTAAGGGCATCATCTCCAAGAACATTAACACACAGCAAGTAACTCCTGAAATAATGTTCTAAAACAGGTAGATCATACCTGCAATGTTTTCCCATAGATGAATTATCTCAAGCCAACTTTGGGACAAAAACTACTAGAAAACCTAAAACTGAAGAGAACCAAAAAAAGAGAGCTAATCAACATGGAAAGATTAAACTCATGAAAAACAAGAAAATACTACAATAGTGTACTGATTAAAGGAAGCAAAGAACACATGACACCAAAGAATATGTAGGATCCTGGGATGGACCACAAAAGAGGAAGAAAGACCATGTGTGAAAATTGAAACCTCAGTCTATCCTTACATTAGTAAATAGTCCTGTGCCAATGATAAGTTCTTCAATTTTTAAATACTATATTTCATACAAAACGCTGATCCAAGTAGAAGCTGAAAGAATGGAAACTTTGCACAATTTTTGTACCTTTTCCGCAATTATCCCAAACATAAAAAGATGGCTACAAGACAGCAGTGGAGGAAACAATGATTTAAACAATGAAACATGAATGACAATTACTCTGAAAAAAGCTCTGTAGCAAATTTTCTTTGAATTTGCCCTTTATTTTTTCAAAACATTTTAAAATAAAAGGTAATCTTTTAAAACAGATAATCATGGGCGGAGATTTAGCTCAGTGGTTCCGGCGCCTGCCTGGCAAGCGCAAGGTCCTGAGTTCGATCCCCTGTGACCATATACAATGCTGGGCGTGGAGACTCACACCCACCAGCAGTCAATACCACATACCACAGTGCCGGGCGTGGTGGCTCATGCCTGTCATCCCAGTACTAGGAAGGCAGAGGCAGGAGGACTGCTGAGTTCGAGGCTTGCCTGGGCTACATTGTGAGCAGAGGGCCAGCCTGAACCCTGTCTCAAAATTAAAAAGTAAAAACTAAAAAAAAATAAAAACAGATAATCAAGTAAAATGAACAGACTTATAAATATTGTTTGAGAACCTAAACTAAAACACCCAGATTTATAAGCATAACTATAACAGCTCAATACGATAGAATTAACTCTTCAGATCATTAATAAGGATAATATAGAGGATGGAACACATCAGGTGTAATATTGATAGAACCACGGAAATATCACTGTATCAACTGAAATCACGTCAGCATGAGTGTATAAAACAGAGTCTAGTAATTCATTTATAAAAACATCAGGTAGATGTTCTCCAGCATATACGGGGTAGTGAAGAAAATATTCTTTTAATAGATCAGTAGTTTCAATAACCAGTGGGTTCTGGAGACATAATGGTCTATCACATCAATGATTGTGACCTTAAACACTATAAATACACTGTAACGATCTTTTATGTCAAGAATGTGCAGTCTAAGAGCTGTCCAAGACCCATAACTTGCAATGGCACAGTCCCTGAATAGGTCTTGCCGTGATGGACTGTGCCTGGTGAGAATGAGCTGTCACCATCCGCTGGATCAGTAATCTCCATGGTTAATATTCATAGGAGTGCTGCTTTGTAACCCTACATAATTTCCAATAAAAGAAAAATGTACCATGTGTCCTTCCTTTGTCTAGGTTAATTTCAAGAGACCTCAACAACGTCTTGCTAATGGTATTATGAAAGTTTGCTGGTAATGACTACCCTGAGAGAGAGATATATTTAGGATGACTTTATTAGTATAAAGAATTTATGTTAAATAAATTTCCTTGCAAGTTTCTGTAATTCACAATATAGTCCATGAGCCAAGCTTGCCCATTTTGTGTAAAACTGTATCCATTTCCTGTAAATTATTAACATATTATTTTTCTTTATAATTTTAATCATAAAAATGGAATAGTGTTATCTATTGAACAAAAAAATGCCACATTGCATGTCAATTATTGGTTATGTTTTTATTTAAAACTTAACAAAGTTGAGTAAATTTTCTCTATAGATTTACATTCTAAAATGTTTTCTTATGCATAAATTAACAATATTTAAGAATTCCATTTCATCTGCTAGACTCTTTAATTTTTAAAGTTTTCCTAATGTTAACAGAGGGGGGTCTATTAAGATATGAGCTTTTAGCTCATTAAAATATTTCAGCATTTTTGAACTTCAAATCATACATGTACACAACACCCACCCATACACATATTCACAGTAGATGGACATGAAAACAAATGACTAATATCATAGAAACTCTGAAAATAACAATCAAAGTGACCCTAAGAATGAATTGGTTGGAAGTGCAGAAAACTGGATTGAATTTAAAATAAAAAATAAAATTCTACTTACTTGACTTTTTAAGTCAAATATGCTAACATCACTGTAATCATACGACAAAAAGCATGGAACCTGGTGGCATGTATTAAGAGGTGCAAAACAGTAGATAAAACAAAGACAGCATTCAAATTAGGTATGAAACACAGTATTTAAGTTGTGTGACAATAATTGCTAAGTTAAAGTGAGAGAAACAGTGATTTATTTTTAATGCAATATTGAATTAAATAATTAATTTTAATGGACGGGAAAACTGCTTTCATTGGCTTCCCCTTCTAAATGATTAAATGTAACATCATCATGTCACAAGCCTGCTTTTAGTAATATGGTAAAAGCTATTTGGCTACTACACCCTAATAAATAATTTAATGATACTTTATCTAAAAATATGTGCTGTGCATCCTAAGTGATATGTTAACATTTTAAGCCGTTTTTGATCCAGTAGTACATAAACTGGGTCTCCTACTCTCAAAAATATTTGGGAATGCATCAAATATTTGTCAAGTTGACAATGCGAACATACTTAAGTCATTGAAAAAACTCAGAGGAAATTATATAAAATAAGAATTACACCATAGAATGTAATATCTTTAATAAAATTTTAACTTAAGAAGATATAGGGTACAATGGATTCAGAACCAAGTATCTAAGTTTAAAAGCCAAATCTAAAATTAACTATGTGACATATACAATAAAAATGTCTTTTTTCCAATCTCTGTGTGCTTTTGAGGACTAGAGAAACGCTATTGTGACACACATCCAGCAGTATACAAGATTATTTTTTATTTATAAAAAGTAGACGTTAGATTTGGAGTGTCTGCTTTGTGAGGTTTTTAAGGGTGCAGATTCGCATTTACCCATCATCCCCGGTGAGGGTGGAGGGCAGTTCGGTCAGTTCCGCTTCCCCCTCCTGCTGCTTCAGAGTCACCTCTGACACTACTTGGCTCTTGCTTCATTGTTTGGTTTTTCAGCCTGAAATGTGGACGCAACAGAACATTCTCTTCAATCTGGGATTTCCCTGAAATATCGATCCAATCTCATTTACTTCCAGTGTAATTTTTCATTTATTTCCATTGCACAATAATCTTTAAAACACCTCAGTACAAAGGATTTAGGGGAGGGAGACATTTTTTTCCTTGTTGAAAGAAATCTCGTTCACTCGCTATTCCTGTTGGTCTCTGGCGGGCCAGTCTGCTTTACCACATTGTATTCCATTTAGAGAAATTCGTTCTTTCTTGTTCTTCTTCACTTTTTTTGCTCCTGATTCTAAATTTTTCCTCTTGTTTTACACAGTTAATTCTCAATGACCCACGAATCATACAAGCACTAAAAATTTCATGAGCATGATCAGTCCTGTTACTAACATGAAAAAATAAAAATAAATACTATTGTCAGCGGCAAAAACGTTATCAGGCACACTAACTTTGTAAGACGAAGCTGCGGCTTGTTCATATTCTGTTCTGATATAGTTTTCTTATTACTCATATTTTTTTTTTCTTTTTGGAGACAGGTTCTCGCTTTGTAGTTCAGGCTGGCCCTGAGCTCACTATGGTGCCCAGGCAAGCCGCCGTGAACTCAGCAATCCTCCTGTCTCTGCCTCCCGAGTGCTGGGATTACAGGTGTGAGCCACCACGTCCGGCTTTGTGGTATGCAGTGTTGATTGTTGGTGGGCGTGTCTCCACGCCCAGCATTCTATGTGCTTACTGGGGATTGAACTCAGGTCCTTGCGCTTGCGAGGCAGGTGCCGGAACCGCTGAGCTAACCCTCCAGCCCTATTACTCATAATTTTATAAATTAATTTCAAAAATTTATTTGGTGGCCGAATAAAGGCAGACCTTTAAGTCAAAACTATTTTCATTGCTTATTCAATTTTAGTATATGTGCTGCCGAAGCGAGCACAATCATTGCTTATTCAAAATCAAACATATTTAGATAGTCTTCCAGTTGAAAAATCTCCTCCTCTACTTGTCCCTAAACTAGTTAGTAATAATTAGATATTGGGGAGATAAAGGGGAAAAAAGTCAGATAATGTATTATTCGTGTGAATTGAGTGAAATGATTATTTATAGTCTTTCCCATGAATCTAGTATATCAGATTTTCAACAATTAATCATTTCTCTCCTTGCAAGAGTGTCACTGGGTCCTGGGAAGTCAACGCCCCCGTGTGTGTGTTCACAAGGGATCTTTCGCACTGACCGCTTCATTCCAGTTCCTCCTGTGGGACTTGGGCGTCAGCCGGAGGGTGAAGTAAAGATCGGCTTTCAGACCGAGTTCTCGCCTCTTCCTCTCTGAGACTACAGACAAATAGGAGTAAACACACCAACCTACGCGTGCCGTGTTCGTCAGACTTCGTTTCTCCACTGAACTGTTGCTGTAGAAATGAGTAAATTTTCAGGAGACTTTTGAGGAGGACGATGCCAAATGATACAGTTTCCACGTGATCGCCGTGTCGCTCACAGAGTGAACAGACACGCTGCCTACGTCCTTTTTCTTCTCCAAAACAGCATTATATTCGTATTTAGTAGCTTTCTTTATTTCCTTCTCTTCAATCAAAGGGATTCCAATTGTGTTTTCCTGTGAATGGAACATAATACAGTTATTCATTTTCATTAAATTCAATTAAAAAAATGGCTTATGGAACTTAGCAACAAGGAAAAAAATAAGGAATTAGAAGATTTTTTTTCCTCTGGATTCTGTGAAACAACTGTTCCTCTGGGTAAAAATAATAATATATTTAATTCTTTTGGAAAAATTTATTTATACATAAAAGGACAATTTAAGTGGTTAAAAAGACTTGAAAGCGAACCCATAGAAAAGAGGAAAAAATGTGCCTAAGATAATATATGCTGTAAACCTAGTATTTTAAATGAGAAATAGTTTAGTGTACAGGCATATCTCCCAAAAATATCTTTATATTTTTAGTGCATAAAAAAGAACAACATATGTTTTAGTGTTGCCACTCTGCTTTTGACGTTCAATCAATTCTGTGCCAATAATATTCAAGTCAAAAATTTAGCAAAATAAAAACACACCATGATTTTAGTTTAATTTTTCCCCTTGAAATATGCTTACTTTACAAAAAAAAAAAACTTGTTTACTTTCTACTGTTCATCTGTGTAGCATGAAAAGCTACCCCAGAGTTCTACGTGAAAAAAGTAGATCATCTGACTCTTCAACCCTAAATAACATTCAAAGGCATCCGGAGCTTCTGCCAGCCATTCCCCAAGTGAAGCTTTTAGATTCAACTCTTGTCTGTCTCTCTGATCCAGTGATTTTTCCACTTGGCTCACTCTACTTAATTACCTTTCTCTCTGTTATCTACACCACATGTCACAGGGTAGGCCCTTTTGCTTGCTTCCTCCCTTAGAAATGTTTTTTCATGCCCTGGCATATTTATATTTCTACCAAATGAGTTCTAGGATATAAATCAGCTTTGGAAAAGCCTCCTTCCACTCAGCTGCTATGTATATCATGTTAGTATTTGCCTTCCTAACAATATTTATCACAATACAAAAATAAATTATCTTTACTTACTTATTTTCTTCTTGAAGTTACTGAAAGGTAATCTCCAGAGAATGAATTAACCAGGATGGGGATTATTTCCTGAAGAGGAATGGGAGATTTTTGTGGTATAATTCTTAGGGGAAAAGGCTGGGAAAGTGAGAGAAATTAGTCTTACAAAAAATTAGACACTCATCTTCTGTAGTAGATGATGTGGTTTTTCTATGAAACAGAGAATTACTCTGCCATAAAGAATGGTTAAATTTGAGTCATTTGTACTCAAATGAATGTGCCTTCAGGACATACTTGTAAATGAAATAAATAGGTCACAGATCTGTAAATATCACATCTTTTCTCTGGTATGGGAAAAATGAAGATGTAAAAGAGCTCTAGAATATATGGAAGATACTGGGAAATAGGAAATATTCAAAGGGAAACCCGATGTGGGGTGAGAAACAAGAGGAAGAAAAAAACATAATGGTAATGAAAAAATGGAAACAAAGTTTATATATTTAATGGGTGGGGTTGTAGGATGTGGGTGAGGAAAATGGGAAAAATGAGAATTAAATTGTATCATGTACTGATACAAATTCTCGATGTTGTGTGTGATTATGATGTATGTGTATAATGGACCAATAACGATTCAAATAAAAAAATAGATAATTGCCTTTCACAACATATAAGAAGAGTAACATAGTTTATGGAGGGAAAAGAGGGTATTGAAATGAGGTAAAAACTAGCCAAAGACCTCAAAACTTATTAGAAATAAAGTAGTCACAAATAATATCTCTACAGAGTGCCTATCTACTCTCGGTGATGTAGGATGTTGAAGCCCAGTGTCTCCACATGTACTCATTAATTTGCCTAACCCATTTTAATGTAAATTATAAAAAATATACTTGAGGAGTATGTGGCAAGAAGATGTAAACTGAGGTCAGGGAATGGAGGAAGACATTAAAGCAGTGAGTCTCTGATAATTTAATTCCACTCATAGAGAATGGGAAGTGTCCAAAGGGGGGAAAAATGGGTTAATGTCTACATTCTGGTAAACAATAATATTTGCTGAAAAATATGTATTTATGGACTTTCTTACCACAAAGTTTCTGCTTTAGAGGTTTTTTTTATATTTTATAAATATAAATTCCTTAGATTTATGGGGTACGTCTACCAAAAATTTTAGTAATCTAGGGGACTTTCTGGAGTATCAAGTGGCAATGTTCCATAAGCTCACTCCTCCTTATGAGGTAATCTGACAACATCACTGAGGTAAGTTATTTCATTCTAAGGTTTTGAGAGGTTTTCAGCCTTTGTGTTTGTGTGTGTGTGTGTGTGTGTGGGTGTGCGTGTGTATTTCAGAATATGATATAGTTAAGAACAGTGAAATACACTGGAATTTACTTTTACTATTCTTTGATTTAAATTTGTATTAATCAAAAATTTAAATGGTGAAAATAATAGGAAGTTTTACAATGTGAATCTCTATATATTCTTATAAACTAAGGATAGAAAGAGTGTTAATATTGAATTTTCAATTCATTGTAAAATTAAGTATTGGTATACAGGAATGTAGAAAAAATGCTTTGAGATTTTAGAATCATATCTGGTTTTCTTCTTTATATGAGGGATATTGGAAGTTATACCCTATATGCTGATATTTTAAAAATGAAGATTGAACAGAACTATAAGCAACAGCTTAATGGCAATTTTGATGAAATATTTACCATTAAGAGACACTTAAAGTAAAATATTGCTTAATAATTCAGATATTTCATTTTTAATGGGGGAAAGTTTAAAACCTCATCACTTGTTTTCCATTTTTTTAAAGATATACCAGATTGTAATTTTTTTTTTTTTTTGAGACAGGGTCTCGCTATGTAGTTCAGGCTGGCCCTGAGCTCACTAAGTAGCCCAGGCAAGCCTCGAACTCAGCAATCCTCCTGTCTCTGCCTCCTGAGTGCTGGGATTACAGGGGTGAGGCACCACGCCCAGCACTGTGGTATGTGGTACTGATTGCTAGTGGGCGTGAGTCACTACGCCCAGCATTGTATGTGGTCACGGGGGATCGAACTCAGGGCCTTGCGCTTGTGAGGCAGGAGCTGGAATCACTGAGCTAAATCTCCAGCCCCAGAGTGTAAATCTTATGTGTAAACGGTTATTAGTATAAACCAAATGGACTCTAAATAATGAACCATGGAAATTATCAGTTCTTGGAGTGCAGGTGAGTACACAGTAGCAGATGTTCGGGCTGTGCTTTCAACATGCCTACAGCACTATGAACAAATTATCTGTCTTCTGCTCCACTGTGTTTCTAAAGCAAAGACTGAGTTGAAGAACTGTTACAATGTTTTATTCCCTGTATTTTCCAATGACTAAAAGTTATTATTAATATGAACACATATTTTAATCGGTCCTTTCTCTAGGAGCACTGAAAGACTCAAATATTTAAAGGCAGTTACATTCTTTGATTCTCTTTTCATTAAAAAATATTTTTCTCTAAGTAGATACAATAACCAAGTAAATTTTACAAAAGAGGTATTGTATCTGTACACTTTCAGTTATAAATTATTTAGTAGCCTGAAGAAGACAGAAATAAATTGAAAAATATCTTTGTAGCTAGTATCTATTTAATAGAACCAATCCTTGCATAAAATTTCATATATAAGCATATTTCATATGCTTATATACATAGATATTATAAAGAAAATCAACAAATACAAACAAGGTAACTCCAGTTTTCAAAGAACCTATAGGCTGGTTAACAAAAATAACTTGATCATGATGCCACTGTAAAATAGATACCATAAACTAGACACATCAAAATAGATAATAATCATCTAGGTACTTTCCACTTTTGTAATTATTAGGAAAAAAAGAAAAATCAAAATCACAATGCTATCTCACTTCATATATGTTAGGATGGCTTTTACCATAAAATAAGAAAGATATTCATATGACTTATGTCCAGACGTTCTCTGAAAGCCCTGTACACTGCTCAGGGGGGCTTTCGGAATGTGATTGGACTGTGGCTGTGTGAGACTGGATTAGCCCCCTGATTGTTGTGGATGATGTTTCATTGGAGACAGAAGGCCCCAGCAAGGATGGCACAAACCAAGAAGCTTGTAGCTTGGATGGAATTAAAAAGGAAAGAAGAAAGGCTGCTGCTTCATGACTACCCCACCATAGGACGTTTCTCCTCTGCAAGGCCTCTTGGCCATGCTTCTTTTCCTTGGAACCAGATAGCTATGGCTTGAAGCCTCTTCAAGTTGTGAGCTAAAATAAACTTCACTTCTTTTAATTGTGGGTGTCAACTATTTTTCCCAGCAACATAAAAGTAAGAAGGTATGAAGGACCTAAATACTGCACTGTTCTGTGAGTGGAAATGTAAATTAGCAGTCACTGTGGAAAACCCCATGAAGTTTCAAAAAATATTTAAAAATTGAATCACCCAGGAATGCAAAAAACTCCACTACAAGATATATAGCATATTTAAAAGACATAAAACTAGTATCATAATAAAGTGATTTCTACATTCCCACATTCATAGAAGCAGTATTTACTAAAGCTAATTCATGGGATGAGATTAAATGACTGTCAGTGGATGAATGGGTAATGGAAATGGGATATATACTTACACAGAGGGATACTATTAGACCTTTAACAACAGGGAGATCCTGTCATTTGCAATGCCAGAAGTGAATCTGGAGGATACCGTGCAAATGGTAGAAAATTAAGCTCAGAAAAAACAAAAGCCATGTGATGGCACATGTGGGCTTTAAAAAGAAAGTTAAGTCACAGAGGTGGAGGAGAAAGTGGTAGCGAACAGAAGCCAAGTGTGGGTAGAGAGGGCAGAGATGGGAACTGTCTGTCTCAGGGTCAGCAGTTTCCCACACACAGGGCACTGTTGTTGGGATCTACTTCAAAACAGAGATATCTATATCTATATCTATATCTATATCTATATCTATATCTATATCTATATCTATATCTATATCATCTATCTATATCTATATCATCTATATCTATTGCCCCTAAATATATACATATATATGTATATACCCCCTAAGTTACAGTCTCTCATCTGATAAGAGTTTGTGTTATGAAAAGTAAATGGAACAAGTAATGCTGTATATTGTGTTTATCTATGATATGTAAGAACATGCATTTTCTTAAAGTTTTGCCTTTAATGAACAGGTTATATATCACTTATTAAATCTATATTTCATTTACTATATATAGTAATAAATGTAACTGGAAGTCTACCATCTTGATTCTTGACCTGTATCATTTGCTTCCCTTGTGGTTACTGTGTTATATTCTATTTACTGCTTCCTTTAAACAATTCTATTTCATTGAAATTGATATACTTCTTTGTACTACTTTGGTGCCATTTTTAGAATTTAAAATCTGACTCTTTTAATATATCTCACTCTACCTACTTTGCAGACCAACACAGAATTCTATCACAGTTTAATTCTAGAAAAAAAAAAAAAAAGCTCCTCACACTGTTTTTTTCCCTATAAGGGGACATTTTTGTTAAATTTTAAATGAGGTTAGTAAACTCTTATGGATATCTGCATTTACACCAGTAACCTACCTCCATACATGTTTATTAAAAAGACATTATCTAGCCAGGCGTGGTGGCTCACGCCTGTAATCCCAGCACTCGGGAGGCAGAGGCAGGAGGATTACTGTGTTTGAGGCTTGCCTGAGCTATATAGTGAGCTCAGGGCCAGCCTGAACTACAAAGTGAGACCCTGTCTCAAAAAAAAAAAAAAAAAAAAAAAAGAAAGACATTGTCTACTTCAGGCCTTCAACATTGATTTATTAATATAAGAATGGTATTACTCCCACCACTTGGGAGGCAGAGAAAAGAGGATTGCTGAGTTCGAGGCTTGCCTGGACTACATAGTGAGCTCAGAGCCAGCCTGAACTACAAAGCGAGACCCTGTCTCAAAAAAAATGGTATTACTGACATCACTGCCATCCATTCTCTTATATACCACATGAACTTTTTTACATTTTATGTTACGTAATTATTTTAAGGGCGAATGAAGTCTGTATATGCAAACTCATCTACCCTCTTACCTTTCACTTTCTCTTCATTTTCTTCTTGCACTTTAAGTTTCTACAAAATATAAAGCACAGATTTAACACACCTTGAGGACGCACTCATAAATGAAATAAATAGGTCACAGATGTGTAAAAACCATATCTTTTATCTGGTATGAAAACCTGTATACGTGAATTCTAGAATGCATGATAGACTTTGTGAAAGAGGAAATACTCAAAGAGAATGTGGTAGGGGAAAGTAATGAGGTGAAAGAATAAATATGATTTGAAAAGAAAAAGAAAGCACATGTATATAGGGGTGGGGGTTGTGGGGTGGGTAGAGATATGGGTAAAAGTGATAACTCGTGTCACATACTGGTGCAAATTCCCCAGTGTTGAGTGTGATTGTGAGCTGTATATATAATGTACCAATAAAGAATAAAAAAATAAATAAATTGTTTATTTTTAGTTTAAATAAATTCAAGTGCATGTAAATTGTATAATTACAAGTCTGGTAGAAAACAATAGCTAAATAACTTGAGTAAGTTAGGTTTTAGCATGTTAGTTATTTTATCACATAAAATAAATGAAAAAATTAAATTGGTTCTGTGACTTTACTTCTTGGCACATATATAAAGAATACATGTGTTCTTTATAATTATTACAATAAGATAAAATCTAAAATCATAGCTTCTTAAAATTATTAAATTCTTTAAGTTATTAAATTGATTATTAAAGTGTATGTGTATGTTAATTTTAATGTATATATATATAGTCATTTATATTAATTTTACACAGTGGACCTTTGGTTTATGAACTCGATTCATTCATGAAGGCTGGTATCATTCAAGTTGGTCAGCTGAAGGCTCAGACTCCTCTACATAGCCTGTATACAGACAGATATCAGTGTTCTTAGAGGGACATTTTCCCAGGATTTCTCAATCAATATGATATAGCAAAAGATATTATAATGTACCTTCCTAAACTCTTAAGAGGTAAATCTGTATCTTGGAAACACAAGAGTCCAAAATTCTGGTAGTAACTCAAGACTTTGTTCCTAAGTTAAAACTAAAATTTTGTTCATAATTCAAGTTGTTCATATGTCAGGTTAGTCATAGCTTGAGGGTCTAGTGTATATCAATAGGTAATTTTATATGAAATACATAAATTATAAGAAATTCAACAAAGATATATTGGCTATGCCATTAGAACAGAGGAGTATTGAGGACTTAGCTGTTTATTTGAAAACATCTTAGGCACATTTGTAAGAGACCTGTCTTTTTTGTACAGCATTCTTCTCATATTGGGTACATTTTCCTCTCCTTGCTGAGGAATGAAGTAAACCAGCCAAATGTAGATATCAAATTTGCTAAAGTCCTCCCTCACTATGCATGGATCCCTCCTTACATATCAAAACCATGAATATGCAAATGAATGGCGTAGTCCATTAAATGGCATAGTCCAGTACTCAGGAGGCTGGCAGGAGAATTATGCAATTTCATACTCTAATTGGGAGATCATTTCTCTTCGGTTTACAAATAAAAGAAGGAATGCTTTAGCTATTTGCACTTATTTGTTATGTATTTACCTAAAGATCTTTTGTTATGGCACAATCATTTCAAATATTTTCATTTTTATTATAAAAATATGCTACTAGATAAAAACATATACATATTCAATGTCTTTTTATTTTTTCAAGATCTATAATCCAACCTTAAGTAAACTGTAAACACACAAAGGCAATTTATTACTTTTTATGTTACAGGACCTTCTCAAAACATTAGTTATAACTTGTTTTGGAGGAATTTGTATGTTTTTCTTTTTTTTTTTCCTAAAAAGATAATATGTCCTGTCTGCAGTAAGTTAGAGAATAAAATTATAAAAGCAATTATCAAATCAACTTTTATTAAAGAAATAGAAAGTATGGGCCAGAGGGTTAGCTCAGTGGTTCCAGCGCCTGCCTCGCAAGCGCAAGGTCCTGAGTTCAAACTCCAGTAACCACATACAATGCTGGGCGTGGAGCCTCACACCCACCAGCCATCAATACCACATACCACAGTGCCGGGCGTGGTGGCTCACGCCTGTCATCCCAGCACTCGGGAGGCAGAGACAGGAGGATTGCTGAGTTCAAGGGTTGCCTGGGCTACATAGTGAGCTCAGAGCCAGCCTGAACTACAAAGTGAGACCTGTCTCAAAAAAAAAAGTAACTTTTAATATAATCAGAGGTTAAAAACATATTTTAATGTTCCTACTTTATTAAATTAATACCTGGTTTTTATTGTGAAATTTAGTAATCTCTTAAAGACCTCCTATATTTTTTTGTGAAGCAGTAAAATTTAGTATTAATAAATTTTCATAGCAACAAAACAAGTTAAAAATTGGTTTTAACAAATCGTTATTTTAAGGTTAGAGTTATATTCACAGGGAAGATAGGTTAGTTGATTGCTCACCTCAAATAAATTATGTATTTTAGAAAACATTTGGGGAAACAGTAATTTAAATGCGTTCATAAAAAGAAATAAAAGCTCTAGCTTAATATAAGAAGTTCCTTGGCAAAAAAAAGAAATTCTATTTATGGCATAGTTTGTGGTACATCCATCCCCCTTTTATTTTCATTCATTTTTTTCTTTATAGTTAGTCCTTTCTGTCTTTATCCTACTCAGTGCCCTGGAGAGAAGCCTCTGGAGGTGACGTGAAGTCCTCTGTCCTCTTTCTTGCAACCAGTTTAGTCAATGGGGAAAAGCAGGAGTAGGTGAAGCAAGGAGAGGACGAGGTCATGGTGTACGTCCCAGACTCTGCCCTGTAGATGCGCGTCGCACGACAGCTCCCGCTCCTGGAGGCTAACCCAAGCACGTGGTCCAGTGCGCCACCGTTGGGGGCTGCAGTGACTGGGGTCTCCTCCTGCATTTTTGGCTGTCAAGTGAGAACAGTTTTGAGGTGTGGATAAATCTGCATTATGATTTGCTGGTTACCCAGAACCCTGTATATGGCTTTGCAAACAGTCTCTTCAATTGCTAATCTGAGTGTGGTACCTACTAGTTTTCCGGCTATTGACTGATATCAATGCGGTTGCCTGGGTAAAATATTTATCATCTATTCATCTTGACAGAAAAGAACAGCAAAAATCCAAAGCTGTAAAGACTCAAGTATCCCAATCCGGAACACTTTTATGTGCTATTATTATTTTTAGCATTATTATTTTTTTACCATGCCAAGACTTTAATTTCTTTACATTAAAACATTTTAATAATGAAATCTATATAAAATCTTTTTGACCACCTAAAATGAGTCTGTAATGCAGATTTACATGAGAAGTGAAATTATCAGGTGTTAGATGAGTCAGCAGAAAATAAGAAGTTACAAGACACCTGTTTTAAATAATAATGACAATTTAAAATTGGCTCAATTGAAAGTGAACCTGCAATTATGAAGACAAATTTCCAAATAAACAATAGGGACGACCCTAGGCAGACACTATTTAGTGAAAAAAAGTGAGAAGTCTCTTATTTGCTACTTTTATGTATTAATTTTCCCTATTTTTCTCTCCAGGAAACTCCAGAGATTTAAGAAGCAACTTGAAGACATTTTTCCCAAGGACCCTGGTATCACAATATCTGCTGAGGGCACAATCTCAGGTTCCAACTATGCCTCACACCCAGGTGGCACGGTGCCCAACTCTATTGGCAGACTCTTGCTATTTTATTCATATATTTGTGATGTTTATCTGTATTTAATTATTAATGTTAGTCATATTGGTACTTTTTTTTTTTTGACACAGGGTCTCGCTTTGTAGTTCAGACTGGCCCTGAGCTCACTATGTAGCCCAGACAAGCTTCAAGCTCAGCAACCCTTCCGTCTCTGCCTCTGGAGTGCTGGGATTACAGCTATGAGCCACCAAGCCTTGCTTACTACTACTTTTAATGGCAATAATAGTGTAGAAATTGAGGCAGGATTATGAGGAAGTATAATAATACTGGTCTTAATATGAATAATCTTGCTGGAAATAATAATAAAAGTGATGGTTTTGAAAATACCAGGTAGCATCGTGTTGCATTTTTATATATCTTGAGATTTAACAAGGCAATATTTTTCAATTTTTTGGTGTTCGATTGTCAATCTAACATTTTACAGTAGGCACTAATTTAGTCATTCCTGTTTTTATTCATAATATTGAATATTAATGACACTAACATTATTCCTATAGTATATGTGCAAAGTGATGGCAACTCGGAAGTTTTACATCACTGAGCAATGTCAAAGTTGGCCGGCACAGGTTTCACTGAACCACAGTGAAATCCACTTTTCACTTGAGCCCCTGCTTCTACATTAAGCATCACTCTGCTTCTAGACTTCATAATTTAATTTGTATTTTACATTTTTCCAAGTAAATTGTAAAAAATAAAACCCATCAAACAATCCCAAGTACTCACCATGCAGAAAAATATCTAACTTTTTTTTGAATCTTTATTGGTAGATCATACACACACACACACACACACACACACACACACACACACTCACACACACATCATATCATGACCAGACTCAATATTGGGAATTTGTATCAGTATATGACATAATTGAATTCTCATTTTTTCCCACCCAACTACCCATCCCACAACCACCCACCCCTTAAATACATAAGTTTTGTTTTCCTTTTTTATTACTATCACATTTTATCTTTACCTCTCATTACGCACACCTCCACCATATTTCCCTTTGAACATTTTCTATTTCACAATATCCATCATACTCTAGAACTCATTAACATCTTCAGCTTCTCATACCAGACAACAGATGTGATATTTACATATCTGTGACCTATTTATTTCACTTATGAGTATGTCCTGAAGGTATGTCCAGTTAAGTATAAATGACTCAAGCTTATCACTCTTTAAGCAGAGTAACACTCCATTTTATAAAATATCCACATCTTCTTTATCCAGTCTCCAGTTGAGCATTTGGGTTGTTTACCTCGTTCCTTTGCAGTAATGTCTATACATACACATGTATTTCTAATTTAGTTTTATCATACTGTATGTAAATTCTTGCACTCTGTGGTTATTTATATTTCCAATGAAAATTAGCTTATAATACTGAGATCATGTCATTACGGTATTTATCTAAAAGCCAATTTACTTGGGTTTCTTTCTGTGCACTAATAAATTATCTTTATACTACATTTAATTCAATCTTATGGTTTAATTTTCTTATTTTTTCATGCTATAAATATTTACAATTGATGTGCTTCCTGATTGTTCATTAACTCCTCTAGGACAGGTGTATCAGGTGCTTACTATACATCAATACAATCAATCATGATAACAACCCAAGGTAGTAGAAATTATTATCAAAAGAGATAGTCTCTTAAATTCCAAGTCACTTTGTAATAGGCACAAGCCCACAGTGCCGCACTGCAGTTTGATCTTGTCCTGTGAATACACTATTACATGCCCCTTTTCTTCTGTAGTACATTCTCCAAACACAGGGGAAGCAAAATCCTGTAGTTCCACCTCCCAGGATGCTGGCTGGCTTTCTGATTGAGATTGGCCAGTGACGTGTCCTAGTGGGAGTTCCAGTGGAAGGGGAAGGTAGCACATTGTGGATATTCTTGCCAGTTGCTCCATTATGCCATTTCCCTCAGACGCATATTCTAGCAACAGCTGCCTGGTTTGAGGTAGATTATTCTGCTTTCAGGACTCTGCCAACACCTTCCACTTCTCACGGACAGCTGTGAGTGCCTTCAAGTGACTAAAATCTGATTTAGTCCAGGATCATCTTTAACTTCCCGGGCCATCCCTTGTATGGCATTGAAGCTATCTTTATTCTGAAACTCAAGTGGTAACCAATACTCCTTGGAGTATTTCTAAAAATTTCATTTAATAAATATGCTCTGAAATTTAAAATTTTCTAGATCAAAATTCCATGAAAATTAACTTTGGATCCTGCAGAGGATCCCTGACTTACAAATTCAATTTGTTTTCAAGGGCTGGTTCTCACTGAAGTTTGTCAGCTGAAGGGTCAGTCTCCTCGGTGTGGTCTTCAGAGTTTCTCTCTTGTATATAAGGAGACTTCAGTGTCCCTAGAGATATATCAGATTAGGAATTCTCAAATAACCCTACACGGAAAAGGATGCTGTAATGTTCTTTGCAGAACACTTTAAGGGTTAAATCTGTATCTGACACCATCTGGAAGCACAAGTGGCCGGCATTCAAATTGAAACTCAAGAATTCTTCATAAGTTAAAACTAAAATTTTGGTCATAACCCAAGCTGTTTGTATGTCAGGTCGGATGTAACCCGAGGGTTCACTGTATTGCTTAATTCCATTAAAGAAACTAATAGATTACTGGCTTCCTGATGGAACATTGTAACTTGCCAATTGTAAGAAACTAAAAAGCACAATAAAGTATACATCCTCGAATAATCTGGGGCTGTAAAAACTCAGTAAGTGGGAAAAGCTCCTGAGTGCTTAGTATTGCTATGTCCTGAAATAGTGAAACTAATATCCTGTAGTCTTTTGGTTAACAGTATTATTTTATATTTATTACTAAACTATTTGTTTCAATCTGGTTATCTCAGATATCTAAGGATTATTTTCCAAACGTCTTGTTCTTTCCAATTACCCTAAATTGATACAGATAATTTCATTTATCTCTAAGATAAATAATTTCTTAGTTTTGTTTATCATAATGTAAGAATTCTAGAAAAATCTGATATTTGCATTTAGCATAGTTTAATATTTTATTGTTGTAAGTTTTTTTTTTTTTTTTTTTTTTTTTTTTTGAGACAGGGTCTCGCTTTGTAGTTCAGGCTGGCCCTGAGCTCACTATGTAGCCCAGGCAAGCCGCCGCGAACTCAGCAATCCTCCTGTCTCTGCCTCCCGAGTGCTGGGATTACAGGCGTGAGCCACCACACCCGACATTGTGGTATGCAGTGCCACCACGCCCAGCACTGCGGTATGTGGTATTGATTGTTGGTGGGTGTGAGTCTTCATGCCCAGCATTGTATGTGGTTACTGGGGATCAAACTCAGGACCTTGTACTTGCGAGGCATGTGCTGGAACCACTGAACTAACTCTCTGGCCCTACTGTTGTAAGTTTTTATCTGTAACCAGAATACATTATAAATTTCCTTTTTGTTCAGTTAGTTTATATGTGAATTCATCCATATCCTAATTCAGTCATTCAGTTTTCAACATATGTAGATAGATAGATGATAGATAGATATGATTTTTACATTATATACAAATATTATTTTTTCTTTTCAGACAGGGTCTTGCTTTGTAGTTCAGGCTGATCCTGAGCTCACTATGTAGCCCAGGCAAGCCTCAAACTCAGCAGTCTTCCTGCCTCTGCTTCCCAAGTGCTGGGATTACAGGCGTAAGTCACCATGCCTGGCTATTTATTACTTTTTAATATTGTATTTTAGTGCATATGAAAAGGTTCATAATATTTCCTGGAATCCTGTCTTCATTTTAGAATATTTTATGTACATGCTAATCAGCATATCTATAATACAGATATGGATAACTGATTTTAAAATTACTGTTATTTTATGCTTCAAAAATATATTTCTTATTATTTTGTTTCTTCATTTTTAAGTGACAATTATCTTTTCAATTGCATAAATATAAAAAAACTGCTCACAACTGGAGAATTAAAGTACAGCAATTATTTAGTACAATAAATGAATTTATGATTATAAATTGTCTGGCTAACATTCCTATGACTAAATGTGTACACTAAATGTGTACTTTCTCTTTAGCAAACATGCATACCCAGTCACACACAGGAACCATGGGCACAGTCACATATGAAAGTATGTTTAGAAATCTCAGTGGTAGCATTTTGCTTTGCAGTGGTTTATGAATTAGATGTTGACATTCAATACAGTCATAAGATTTTATGAAATTTATCTTACACTAGCTATGTACTGACAAAGAGCAATAAAATTTCCAACAATATGTGTTCTTACATGAAATACATGATCTCTTTAAGTCATTAAACAGTAAATTTTTTTCAGCCATGTTCTTATATAACGTGATAATAATAGTTTTCTGTCATTTCTTCCATTTTATTTCTTGTATCCATGGATTTCAGCAGTTCAATATATGTATTGATTTTGAACCTTTTCCAGTGTCTGGCTTTTGTTACTATGCAAAGAAGTACATGATAACCTTTCAGATTATTGATCCTTAGAAGAAAGAGCAAGTGTTGCTTTAGCGTTCATGTAAAGTTTACTAGTATTTGTTCACATCAAACATATTATATACAAGCTTCAGGTGAAACTTCCTAAAATGTGTATGTGTGTGTGTGTGTGTATTAGATTTTATAAATACATTTTCTCTGTACCTCTGTCATTGATAACATTTACATAGCTTATTAAACTGTACCAAATTTTATACTGAGCCAATTATCCATATTCTAAATGACATTCAATTTAATTAAACCAACATTTGTTGAGCACAAAATACATACCAGGCATCCTCCTGAATGGGGTCACTGAATGGAATTATTTAGGTAATTCTACCTAAATATGTGGAGTTGTTGGCTCTTACAATGAGAATTAAAATATTTCACAAACACAGTGCATCAGGAAAAGCATACATAAACTTTCAGGTCTAGTATAATACAAGAGATTAAGATTTGGAAAACTCTTACAAAACACGCCTATTAAAATCCTTGCTGCCAATAACAGAACATGGTTGCAAATTTGCTTCTGGGGAATAATGAGAGGTATTTGAAAAAAAAACTGGGTCAACACATAGGAAAACCTATCAGTAATGGTTGGTTCTTACTGGAATCATAAATTTCAACCATGAACAATCATGTCGGATATCATTCCCATCATATGGCCTCTTGTAACGAGATTTTTTTCTGCATGTCTGCTTCCTTTTCCATCTTTGTTGTATTCCCATTATCCTCCTTTGAGCTGGCTGTCTCACAGAACTAGTGTTACAGTCTGGCCTCAGTCCGCCTCTCCATCCACCCCTCAGGATTTGGACTTCCCTGGGGCCTACCACCATCTGTTTTGATTTGGCGCACACAAGTTACTTGGACAAAAGATATGATGTGAGAGGAGGGAAATTTTGGAGGCTAAGCAGTCAGCCTGCTTTATCTCCTATCTGGGGCTCTTCAACTTGATACAATCTTAACAATATTTGTTAGCTTTTTCTTCTTTGCATAGAAGTAATTTATAGACCTCCAGAAAATAGCTACGATGTAGAAATCCACATTGAATCTTTATTTGAGGAGATGAAATTCTGGACTGTGACAAGAAAACTGGAAAAACATGCAAGGTCTTTACTCAAAGGTCTTACTTTAGAACCTGAGTCACTTCTTTATAAATCAAAAGCTGCAAAAAAAAAAAAGACACAATGAATGTTAAACAGGTGCAGTCCTACAGGGTGTATTAGTCAGATTACTGTCATTGGGACACACATGACACCCACCATTAGAAACAGAGAGAAAGAGAAAAAAAAGAGATTTAATAAGGCTCACAGTTTCAGGAAATGGCATCCATGGCTGGCTGCTTAATTCATGGTGACCAGAAAGAAGGGCAGAGGAACAGTACTAGCAAGTGAGCCGATATGGACCCCAGGTCAATTACCCAGGCACACTCAGATATGCCCTTTACTACTCCCATAAGCGAAGTGATGGCTACTATGAAGATGATCCCCGAGCCCCCTGCACTAATAGGTAAAGTTTTTGGGAGCAGAATTGCCAGTCTCAGTGTAGGAAACAGCAAGTGATTTTCACTCTCTTTGAACAAGGAGAGTAACAAAGGCTACAGAGTTCTAATTTTAAGAAAAATATATAACTAGGAGCACTGACGAATCTGTAAGAAATACATTTTACTAATATTTTTGGAGTAGAGACCTCTGGCTGATTTTTCTCTCTTACCAGTCTCGAAGAAAGATTATAATTGTGCACCTCAATTTTAGCGAATGTGCTTAAAAAGAAACAACATAGGGATTTAATAGGTGACATGTAGATGTAGACAGGGGATTCGAATAATGAATTAGAAACCCAAGAAATGCCTGCCACCGAGTGGGTCTATAACCATCTACCCACTGCATCTTACTTTGGTAGAATACTATTTCTCTAAAATTTGAAAGTCGCTTTAGAATCTGTTATTGTAATATCTTCACTGAAAAAGAAAAAAAAATTTGGATTGCTATGCTACATCCAATTCCTACTATAGATCCTGCCCGTATTACTCATCACATCATGATGCTTTACAACATATATTAGTTGATAGGAACTAAGTTTTCCTACAGATATTGAAAAATAGAAAATATAATGAAGTAACATAGTAAAATAACAGCTACTCTGGTTGGTACAAATTCCCAATACTGAGTGTGATCATGATGTGCATATACAATGTACCGATAAAGATGAATTTTTTAAATAATATATTTCATATATTTACATAATATATTTTTTGCATAATATATTTCCATATTAAAGCACACTTTATTGGGGCTGGGGATTTAGCTCAAGTGGCATCCCACCAAACTTGGGTGCATAAAGGCCTGAGTTCAATCCCCGGTAATGCCCCCCCAAATGTAAAATACACTTTATTATAAGTCTTTTGGAAGGGATTTTTAAATTTGTAATCGGCAATGAAGAGTAGAGTAAAACTGCATGGATGAGTTTCACTGGATAAGATAACTCACAGACAAAGGACTTTAACATTGCTTTGCCTACTTATAGTCCCATAAACTTCAAGATTATTGTATTGTACACTAGATTCAAATATGTGCATGTACACATGTCTACATTTTTTCAACTATTTTAAGATCCTTGTGGTTTTGTTTTTTGCATTTGTTTGAAGGGAGATTAAAACTGTCTTGCTATGTAATTCAGGATGGACTTGAAAATACAGCAGTCCTGCTTCGACCTCCAGAGGGCAGGGATTGCAAGCAGAAAACACCACACCCAGTTTAAAATGACTATGTTAATGATTTCTGTAAAATAATATCTATTTCCTTATTGTCTACCAAGTGGTTGAAATAGTTTCCTACAGAGAGAGGCTTAATATGATTAATGTACTAGACCTTGAAGTGTCTGTGTCCTTTCAATTTAGTCACCTCCCATTAAAATTGATTAAACTTTCATAGGACACAGGCTATGGATTAAACCTCATAAATATAAAAGTAATTGTGCCATTCTCAGCCTAGAAAAATTCAGTTATAATTATTAATCTATTTTTGCTAAAATTATATATATATATATATATATATATATAGTTCTTTTTAGTCTCTCTTTCCTTTCTTCTTCCCTTCCTCTCTTCTCCTGTTATTCTTTTCTCCTTTTTATAGATGTCAATGAGAAGAAAATTGAAGCCACAGAAAATCTGACTTATCTTTACATAACTCAGAGCCTAGAAAAGCTAGATTCAGGGAGATATGCTATGACACCTAAAAGTGAAATAGCATGATGTGTGTCTCTCCAAGAAGAAAACACTTAAAAGAGAGAAAAGTCAAAAGTTATTAAAGTGTGTTAACATGATAAGAGTTCACATCATTCACTTATGATGTTTCAAAAAAGAGTAAAAGTTTAAACACATTTAAAAGATCATTGTTGCCCACATGTGATTTTATTGTACTACTACAATGTATATCCTGGGCTATAGGGGGGTACTTATTCTTTTGTTCAAAAGCATATCCCACATGAATAACAAAGATTATGGGAAGGTCTGATCAGGCTCTCCTAGAAAAGCTCAGGTGTGAGTCCTTAGGGACAGCACCATTTCACATGCTCTTTGATGAATTAATAAAAGTTAGCTAGACTAGAAACCAAGAGAGATGATAGGAAGTAAAGAAAACAGCAAGAATAAGAAGAATAACATTAAAGATGGTGCTTCACTTGAGAATTACCTATAATTCAGTGTGGCTGGGACAGGGAGAGCACATGGGAAAGTGGAGGAAAATGACAAGCATTCAGTCAAGAGCGAATCCGAGAGGTTTTAGTGTGAAGTACTGCCATGGATAATCTAATTGTTCAGTAACTGAAGGGTGTATTTCATATCTCAAGAGAGAAGCTTTTTGATTGAATCTCACTGTCTTTTTCTTTAACATTACACCCAGTTAGGTGTCCAGTGCTACATATACTGGGACCAGATATATATATTTTAATATATCGCTTTCATCTTGAATGTATGACATTTCCAGAATGTTAGAATGTTAATGAAAACTCAGAAGAGGAATTCTTAAGTTTTAAAAAAAGTAGCAGAGGTGGACTGCTATAGTTGAGCTCGGATGGAAAGAAAACTTTATAAGTAGAGTTTTCACAGGTAATGAAATATTTATAGAAATCAGTTCTTTGAATAGAAGGACTGAATAAAGAATTAAAATGGAGGGAAATTGATTTATTTCAGTGGTTCTGGTGCCTGCCTGGCGATTGCAAGGTCCTGAGTTCCATACCCCATACCAAAAATAAATAAATATTTTTTTTTAAAAAGAATTAACCTGAGAAACTACAGACTCTAGGAGGAAGAAGTAGCTATACTATTTGGCTACAGCATAACTAAAATATGTAAGCAAAAATGAATTTATAACACCTTGGAAAATTCAAATGGCAGGCAAAGTTCATTGAGAGTATAACAACACAGAGAATATTGCAAGTATTGAAAAAAAGCATATTTTACATACAAGTAAGATGATCCTTGTGCTTCCAAAGAAACTGAGTTTGAACTACTAGAGGATCCTGAACTAGTAGTTTGTTAGAGATACAGAAGTGGATGAGTGGCGGTTCCAGAACCCGGATTAAAGAGGAAAACAGAGCCAGTGGAATGACAGTATGTAACTGGTTTACCCTTTCCCTATTCTAGATGAATGTTAAAGAAAGAAATAGACAGGTTTCCTTTGGAAAGTAATGCAGTTGTAGTAGTCATGGACTACTAAATGGAGCCTTACATAAAATTGGATCTAGTAACACACATATATGTATATGTATGTATATGTATATGTGTGTATATACATGTATATACATGTGTATATATATATATATGTTTAGACTTCTTATCATTAGTAAAGTTATGGATTCACATTATGATTTGATGATTATAAAGCATTTGCTGTGTAGTCATCTCTGTACAATAGTATTGAAGTTAGGAGTACACAATCCGGACACTCTCTCCTTACAGTTGTTCAAAACACTTTTGTTACTTTTCAATCAG
Organism: Thryonomys swinderianus; assembly: GCA_004025085.1. NCBI lineage: Eukaryota > Metazoa > Chordata > Mammalia > Rodentia > Thryonomyidae > Thryonomys > Thryonomys swinderianus. The sequence goes on from PVIC010001515.1 coordinate 84,055, forward strand.
TTTTGGAAACTTTTCTGCATGGTAAGATTTTCTAATAGAACAAGCTACACTTGGAGCTTGGCATAATTAATATAATGCAGCTCTTGTCCAGGCCTATGGTTTGTGCAAGTCTTTGACTGGTGAAACAGTTACATATATTTCACTATGTAGGAAGAAGCATGAGGGAGACTGAAAGAGTTTCTGAGGTGAATAAAGACATAAAAATGTACAAAGTTGGAAATAATATATAAGCATCAATTTATCAGAAGTTTCAAATGCTAGAGTGACCCTTGAGGAAAGGACAAAGAAAAAATAGATTCATGATAATTCAATCAGTCCTTTTGAGATAGTTCAGATAAGTTCCTAACATATAAAGGAAATCATTGGTTATAAGGACAAAGAATTTTCCTGAATATTCTAGGAGATACAGTGGTAGAAAACTGGCTGATAAAGATCTAAACTCATTTAAAAAATTTGTATGGTGATAATGTCCATTTAAACATATTATTTTCAGTCAATATATGTTACTTCAGTTCTATCTTTTCATTATTTTTACCAACTACTGCTTTTAACTCAGTTCTCAAAATGAAGGATTAGGTTTTTAAACTTACATACATGTCCAAGATCACACAGAATATATCATTAGAGCTAGATTCAATTCCAGCATCCTTTCTGTGAAGTCTTCATTTAAATCCTTATCCAACACCAGGCAGGGCACCATTGAAATTACAGTTACTGTAGAACAGACTAATATAATAGTGAGAGAAATTAAAAGATACTATATGAAGTAGGACATAAGAAACAAAGCCCAAATATGATATTGAACAGGAGTTGGGAAGTACAAAAAATTAAAGCATGTGTGATTGATTAGAAATGGAGATGCTCAGGTTAAAGGATTTCTTGGATGTCTTCAGCCAAAAAGTGGTCTCTGGTTGATAAATGAGACAGAAACAGAGTAATGTCATCATCTTCAGTTTGTTCAAGTAAGGCGGGAACTCAAGAAGGACATCCACACAGGGAACCTGACTGCATGGAAGTACACAGACGAGACATTCAAATGCAGTTGCATAAAATTGTGTAGTAAGAAAATAAAAATAATGTGAAACACAGAGTATCAGTTGGCTTTTGGATACAGATACAGAGTTTAGAAATGTTCTCAGCAGAAATGAATCAAAAGCCAGTACAGAATAAATATTCACAAACATTATCCTGGGGTTTAAGAGCCAATCAAGAAAGCTGAGCTTTTCTACTTTCACGTTTCCTTAAAATGCGGTCACCATGGTCAAGGTTTTTGACTTTATGCAGTATTTTCGGTTTCTTAAGTATTAAGCTGGAGAAAAATGAAATCCCTGCCCAAATCAATAAAAGTATTATACTAAAGGCACATTGCTGATGCACTGCCTTTTTACTAAGTATTATTATTTACACTGTCTTTATTATTATTTGAAGATATTTTTAAGAAAATATATTATGTCCTTGTTCTTAGCAAGTTAACAATACTGGTATTTGTGTTAAGGCTATTATTTAATGAAGTCTTTTTATCTTACTGTCCCTGAATTCAAAACATAAAGAAACATTTACTTACTATAATTCGTCTTCTGTGTTAGATTATGCTGTATTATCTCACTCTTCCCCTTTACTTTCTTAAGGAGCTATTACCTTGCCAGGTCCATTAAGATGTCAATATACCTGCATTAACCTTGTTTTGACTCTTTCAAAGAAAGTAGATACTACTACTAAATGCACCACAATTGAAATGACTTATTTTTTAAAACGCCGTTGTTTGTTTAAAAAAAATGTACGACAAGCAAAGGAAATCAATTTGAAAAGCTGAGAGCAGAATGTTAAAGTATTACCTTCACACTGAGGCGAATTTAACAAGCGAGTGCATTTATCTGTTGTGCCTAGATTTTCTATATAATTGCACTGTATTTCCCGTCCACTATTTGTGTAGGAATGAGAGCCTCACTCTTGATACGCAGTTCCTCCTCACTCCCATTAGACCTTGAGTTTGAGTTACAATGGTAGATTAAGCTTTAACTGCAGACATAAAGCTGCCTCCCTATCTCAGAGTGTAGCTTTATTCACCCACTGTTTCACTATGAGCTTTCAGTATCCTTTTATGCTCCAATTTCTTTTTTTTTCTTCTAGAATTCTCCATGTGCTAAAATGCTATTGTTTGTTTGAGGTATACTTGGTCAGTGAGGCATGTAATGCATTTATAAATTACCTATGAAGCTTTTGTATAGAAGACTGTGATGCGTTATTTATAGTTCTCTACAAGACTATATATATGCTTTGTCATAAAATAAGCTTAGGATTTGACAATAATATAAAATAAATACTACCAAACTGGTTAAAATCATATATGTTATAGTTTATTCTCTGTGTATTTTGTGTTTGATAATAGAAGTCAGCCATAAGAGTGACATCCCATACCCTTTGTATCAATGAAAAATATACAAGTTCATTTAGAAATTTTTTATGGCACATAGGTAGAAGGAATAATAACTCATATCATTTTAATTTTTCATTTAATTCTTACAGTAATCAAATAAGATCAAATCCAGTATCACAACTTCTAGTGTTTTATGTTTTGTTTTGTTTTGTTTTTTAGACAGGGTCTCATTTTGTAATTCAGGCTGTCCTTGAGCTCACTATGTAGCTCAGTCAAGCCTGGAACTCAGCAATCCTCCTGTCTCTGCCTCCCGAGTGCTGGGATTACAGGCGTGAGCCACCACACCCGGTATTGTGGTATGTGGTACTGATTGCTGGTAGACATGAGTCACCACACTCGGTATTGCTGTTTGTGTTTACTGGGGATCAAACCAGGGAACTTGCTCTTGCTAGGTAGGCACCGGAACCACTGAGCTAAATCTCTCTCCCCACCTTTTCTGTTTTATAAAGACAAAGAAACATTTAAAAATGCAAGGAACGTGAGAAAATATAGCTAGGTAGTAATGATCAAAACATAAACTAAGGCTATCAGACCTGGAGCTCACTCACTCCAGCCAGCAGGGGGTGTTGCATTCAGGAAGGAATGGCAATATCTAGGTCATTTGAGAGAACTACTACAGGCCTAATATTTTTCCCTATTATTTTAGATCTACAATAATCCAGGACTTGATCTCTCTTCTCCCTTAAGATACAATCACCTGACTATATTATCACAAACAGGTAGAAATCCTACCTGTTAATTTTCCTCAAAACCTATTTATACCCTTTATAGTAAGACACACAACCCGCTGTCATCCATACTTGACAGGTCAGAAGTGCATCTTTGAAACATGTGGCTTAAAGAAGGAAAGAAGGCATGAAAAGCACAAAAGAGCATATTCACTTAAGCTCTACTGTTTGCTATTCTAGTTCCATTGCCTTAAAAAAAAAAAAAAAACTAGAAATCTTTTTTTGCCTAAACTTTAGTGTGAAGAAATACTGTCTGCAGGTGCTCTGCATGGCTAAGCCAGGAAAATTCTTGAAAATATATTGATTTTAGGTTAAGCCATCTCTGATAAATTGGCAGGGAGTTGACAAAGGATTTAGTTTGTTTCAGTGCTCTAGAAAGCTTTTTGTTTCATTCTGGAGTGTAAATATGATGGACAGAGAGGGAGATAGCCAGTAAGGACCACAAGTATTCTAGCGAACAGCCACAGCCATGTGAGCAAAAAGATTCAAATTCCAGGTCCCTCTTTGCCTCTGAATGACTATGTGTATAGAGAGATCTATAAACCTTTCTGTTTACTTTTCTCAATTTCCTCATATCTAAAATGAGGTAATGCAAGTAATGAAATCCCAATTTTTAAGGTAAGGTCTTTTCATGCATGAAATCATATACATAGGTAAAGCAGAGCATATCATTTCATCATATATTTTTAGCTTTAAATGTGAAGTGAAATGAGTTGAGTAGCTGGATCTTGTTAAATTTTTTCAGCCAATTTCTTCTAATACGAATATTCCTTGAAATAAAAGTTTACCCCATTTTTGCTAATCATAATAAAAAGACTCATGAAAAGAAGAAAAAAAATACAGTTGTGAGACAGGAGCATTTATCTGAAAAATAAGTACTTTGCCATCCAGCTGGAAGATTTCTACAACATCAACACATTACAGTAAATCATACACACAACAGAAGGTGCTACCCTACATAACCTTTGCAAAGCACACCTTTAATGTTTATCCTCCAATAGACATAATTGCATCATTTTATATTTTGTCTCCACAAGTGTATACAGTTAGTTCTACTACAATGATTGTTTAGAAAACAAAAACTCCATTTCTTGCAACTGGCATATTAGTCAACAATTTACATAGAGTGGAAAGTTCATGTTTGTTATGCATGATTTTGTTACTCTGAAGCAAGAGTTGGACACAGATTTCTTCATCCAGCTGCAGTGAGCTACATAGGAAAACATAAGATACAAGCACAGGCCTCAAACATCCGCTACCTGCTTCAGCCTTGATTCACACAGTGTGTTACTCAACTGGCTGTGGTTTGCTATTCTTTAGTATCTGTAAGAGGAAACACAAGCATGTGTAATGTAAAATCCTCTTGGTCTCCATGCATCAAATATTGGACACAAAAGGTAATCAGAAATATTAAAAGCTGACAACATTGAAATAATGAGATACTTTTGGAAAAAACTATAAATAAAAAAGAATCTACATTGTAGAATATCAGAAAATCACACACATAAAAACACAGACACCAACAAGTTTTACATGCTACAAAATCATAAGCATAGCCGGGTGTGGTGTCTCACATCTGAAATCCCAGCACTTGGGAGGCAGAGACAGGAGGATTGCTGAGTTCGAGGCTTGTCTGGGCTACATAGTGAGCTCAGAGCCAGCCTGAACTACAAAGAGAGACCTGTCTAAAAAAAAAAAAAATCGTAAGCACATGGCCTCAAGGGATAAAAAATAAGAACTTCTTTTCTTTACACAGAAGATTTGAAGAACAAATAGCAAAACTACAGGAAGAATCTTTTGCACAATCAAAGCATAAGCTCTATCTATATGTGAAAACCCTAATTTAGAAAATTTACATTTTATATGTGGCTCCTTTCAATGTTAAATGTCCCTAGTTAAATGATTTACAAGCATCCTTATTTTCAAGTTCTTTTAAAAATTCTCCCACGCAGTAGCTCTTGGTCCAATGGGAGAAATCTGAAGGGGGGGGGGAGTTTCTTCTCATTACATAGGAATTATTTGAAGTACAAAGATACTTTTAAAAATCAAGTGTTGCATTTGGACTACTCCTTCCAGTTCATTTGGTGAGCTCAGTGTCACTTAGAGGTGTTTGGCGCCAAAGAGAGAATTGAGAGTGAGAACCCTTTGTAATCTTGACGTTGTGTTCAAAGAGATGAGAGCGAGCCCAACTCATCCTTCTCCGGTGTTAGATTTCTACTCTGTGTCGGAAGATGCTCTGTCCAGCACTTCAGGGAAAACCATGAGCTGCCTAACAGTGACACACACTTCCCGAAGAAAGTGGTGGGACTCTTTGAAGACCATCTGATACATCGATGATATTATGTGTGAGTCGGTAAAACATTTAACATGTGTTAACTGGTGTTATCACTTTTATTAGGTTGCTGTCTTTTTAAAAGGTGTGTCCCTGATGATATATTTCACCCTATGTCCATCGCCTCTATGGTTATTACAGAACAATTTTGGCAAGCAAGGTCATTTAAAAAAGATTGTCAGATGGTAGCAGAATTTACTACAGAATCAACCAGAATTGCTTAGGTGCTGTTCATGGTTTATTTTCTTCCTTAATTCTAGAGCTAATATTTTTTTAAAAAAATATTCTTGAGCTGGGCAAGGTGACTAACACCTGTAATCCCAGCACTCGAGAGGCAGAGACAGGAGGATTGCTGAGTTCGAGGCTTGCCTGGGCTACATAGTGAGCTCAGGGCCAGCCTGAACTGTAAAGTGAGACCCTGTCTCAAAAAAACAAAAACAAACAAACAAAAATATTCTTGATAGTAAAGCACTGTAAAATTTTTAAAACAAAATTAAAAAGAAAGAATTCCATCATCACAAATATTCTGCTGTTTAACCTTTTTCAGATTTTTGGATTTCAATCCAAGGTAATTTAAACAGTTGCTCTCCAATCACAGTGCATTGATTATTAATCCAGATTTGATAGTACTGTTCAAAAATAT